>PVJS01032975.1:0-22451 GCA_004027185.1 Glis glis | reverse complement strand
ACACACACACACACACACACACACAAAATGGGCTGCGGATATGGCTCAGTGGACAAGTGCCTGCCTAGCATGCTCCAAGAGGCCCTGGGTTCGATTCCCAGCCCTTGGTAGGGGCGCGGTGGGGGGGAGAAGAGGAGGTCAAAAAGGTTTTAAAGCTACCAAAAGTGTAAAAGGCAAAGCTACAGAAAGTCAGTACTTCCTGAAATGTTCTTCAGAGCCCCGGAACTCTTCAGCTATGGGCTGATAATATACTGTAGTGTGGGGAAAGGCTGAAATGCCACTGTGTAAAAACTAAATTAAGCCGGGCGTGGTGGCGCACGCTTGTAATCCCAGTACTTTGGGAGGCGGAGACCAGAGGATCCGGGTTCGCAGCCAGCCTCAGCTCTCGCTCTCTCTCTCCCTGTCTCTCTCTCTCTCTCTCTCTCTCTCCTTAGTGAGGCCCTCTGCAACTTCGTGAGACCCGGTTTCAAAATAAAGCATAAAAAATAGGGCCGGGGGCGTAGCGCAGAGGTAGAACGCCCCTGCGTTCAATCCCCAGTACCGCAAAAAAAAAAACTAAGGTAAAGCAGTATTTGCTGAACTTCTAACTACTCTCACTCAGATTAGTACAGGACTCCAATGAGAATACTGTCAACACCAGGGTAAATTTAATGTTTATAAAAGCATTTCTCAAACACTATGTTTCTACATAAACTCTCATTCCAACAACTGCTTTTACAAAGCAAGCAAATTATATTCTAAAGAACTATAAGTTAGCTCATTAAAAAGCCAATGAGATATGGTAATTAAAACTTGGCTATAAATTACATAAATACCTTTACATGTACAAAAGCATTATCTTCAAATGATTAACAGATAAACCTTTCAAATGATGATCAAACTTCTAAATGTAGGAACTCTACATTTACAAATGGAAAGATATTTTCCCTACAGTATTTTAATATCAGGCTTCAGAAAAATTCGATGATCCAACAGTATTAAAATATAACACTATTGTCTTAAATAAGTATAACTTAATTTTCTTATCATCTAAAACAAATATTATGTTAAACATATATATTTAGAAAAACAAATATCTGATAATTTACAAGCTATCATTTATAATAAGAAAGACCATGAGGCATACAGTGGACTTATTTAATTTCTACAGAAATCTGGATCCCAAATTAGATATGTAATCTCACACTAATTGTGTATGTAAACACATACACACATGTCTCCAAAAAAACTCCACTAACTTATAACAGACAATTGTAATATACTGATTGGAATAAAGTGATGTAGAAATATAAAGAACAAAAACTATGTGAAGTCAAACAATGGAAAAATCTTCAGAGCTTCCATTAGTCATCTGAATCATCTTACAACAAATCTTTTTGATTGAGGTGAACTCAGCATTTGAAACAGCACTACTCAAACTTATTGGACTTTAACCATACCTAATTTTTGTGCTCATTGCCCCATCCTACTACTATGATATGCAATTATCCTTAATAAATTAAATGTAAATTTCTCTGATAATTCTGAAATACCCTTAAAATACAATTGGAGATTCTGAAACTAGAGTATGTCTCAACAGGGAAGAAATCAACCCTTTGATGATTTCAGGCCTTAATTTTTAAAAAATAAGCAACCACTTTCAACTAAAGTTAATGTCTGTATTCCACAGCAAATCGTAAGATTGCAAATGTTACAAAATTGCATTTTTAATTCTGAAGTCATGAAATCAGAAGACTAGCCCTGGAAAAAATGTATTAATATATGTAAGCAACTGAGGACTTAGCCTAAAGTATAGGTTCTAATAGTACAAAATTAAACACTGTCAACTCAGGGCTGACCATTCCTACCACATCCCCAGTGCCTCCTCTCCCTGGTAAGTGGGCCCCTTGTCTTGAGTCTTCCACTAAGATCTGAGCCAGCAGAGACAGCTCAGGTTAACTCCAAAGTAGTGAAAGCCCATTGATGAATCTCTGAGCTACAGTCTCTGGTCACCACGTACAATGGCACATGCCTGTAGTCCCAGCTACTCAGGAGGCTGAGGCAGGAGAATCCCTTAAGTCCAGGAGTTCAAGGCCAGCCTGGCAACATAACAAGAACCCTTCTCAAAGTAAAAAAGCAGTGGTCATGCTGGGTGTGGTGGCACACTCCTGTAATCCCAGTACTTGGGAGGCTGAGACGGGAGGATTGCAGGTTCACAGACAGCCTCAGCAACTTAGGCTGTCAGCAACTTAGCAAGACCCTGTTTCCAAATAAAAAATAAAATAGGGCTGGGGGTATAGCTCAGAGGTAGAATGCCCCTGGGTTCAATTCCCAGCACCCCCCCAAAAAAGCAGTGGTCATGAGATTCACAGCACCCCTATGCTCACTTGTCTCTCATGAGAACAGCAGAAGCAAAGGAGCCCAGGACACATGGCTCCTGCACCACCCTCACCCTGGCTTCAGCTCCTATCAATCTATTTGTAGGATCAGTAGGTGAATGCTTATAATCAACAGAGAACCAACTCTAGTCCACTCTACTCTGAGCCTGCTAACGGCGGTATCTGTTCTGTTTCTGTACAGGAATCTCACTAACTGTATGGTTCTTAATATGTGTTTCATGAATTAATGAAAATAACTGGTAGATTCCAAAAGCTGAAAAATAAAGAAGAGCCTCCTGAAGAAAAGAGGGAGAAACAAAGAGAGATGTGGAAAGCCGGAAGAAAGCAGCCATAGCTTGAAGAGACAAAAGCGAGTGTCAAAGTGGGAGTGCACCTGCCCCTCCCACATGATTAAGTTCCAGTAGGTTCTGCTGTCCCAAGCACCCCTCCTTAGATTCTTCCATGTGTGTCAAAATAGAAAATCTATCATTCCTGTAACTACAGAAAGGTTTAGAACCATTCGGAAGGTCCAAAGGCATTTTTATCTACCTACAGACCTACCTGCAGACACTGAACATACATTTCTAAACTTAACATAATCAATGTTTCTCGTCTTATATATACAAATAGAACTAAGTTAGAGAAAAAAAGCAACATTGTGAATACAATTTTAAATTTTAGAAAAGTGTGGGATGTAGTGACATGGGCCAGTAATCCCAGTACTTGGGAGGCTGAGAGAGGAAAACAGCAGCAGGTTCCAGGCCAGCCTCAGCAACTTAGCAAGGCCCTCAGCAACTTAGTGAGACCTTGTTTCAAAATAAAAAATAAAATGGGGCTGGGGGTGTAGCTCAGAGGTGGAATGCCCCTGGGTTCAATCCTAAGTACCACAAAAAAAAAATTTTTTTTAGGAAAGTCAGCCTTTTTTCTCAAATTAGATTTTATGTCAATAAAAGCTAAAAAATTATCATATTAAATATTAAACAATATTTTGTGAAAATGTAAATGAAAGCTAAAAATTATCATAGTGAGTATATTGAAATTAAGATAACATAAATCAAAAGTTGTAACTTCATTACATTATATATATATATCACATTCATAGGTTCACTATGGGGAATCATATACTACTTATAGTTTATTATTTAAGAGAACAAAAAGGTGATTAAAATGGATTAATTAAAAAATTATCTTAGGATATAGCTGCCTTATCTGTTATTTATACATTCACATCATGGGTGAACCATTCAAGAAATAAAGTTTTGCTCACTACATTTCAAAGAATGTTACAATGGCCAACCAATAAAAACTAAGCATTTTTGTTACATAAAAAAAATTTTAGCCCGGCATGGTGGCACATGCTTGTAATCCCAGTACTTTGGGAGGCGGAGACCGGAGGATCCGGGTTCGCGGCCAGCCTCAGCTCGCGCACGCTCTCTCTCTCTCTGTCTCCCTGTCTCCCTCTCTCTCTCTCTCTCCCTGTCTCCCTCTCTCTCTCTCTCCCTGTCTCCCTCTCTCTCTCTCTGTCTCTCTCTCTCTCTGTCTCTCTCTCTCTCTCTACTTAGTGAGACCCTCCGCAACTTCATGAGACCCGGTTTCAAAATAAAGTATAAAAAAATAGGGCCAGGGGCGTAGCGCGGAGGTAGAACCCCGGTACTGCAAAAAAAAAAAAAAATTTAACATACCAGAAATGTTCTCTCTCCAGATTAAACTTTTTCCCCTATTAACAAATTTACTTAAGAATGATACATATCAAAGATAGTCATCATTCTTTCACAGACCATAAGTAAATAAGCAGAAGATGAAATTACTTTTTTGTGTGTGTGTGGTACTGACAATTGAACCCGGCGCATTCTACATCTGAGCTACACCCCCAGCCCTATTTTATTTTTTATTTTGAAACAGGATCTTGCTAAATTGCTGAGGCTGGCTGTGAATCCGCGGTCCTCCTGTCTCACTCTCCCAAATATTGGGATTACAGGTGTGCACCACCACACCCAGCTACATTATATTTTGAAATATTTTTATGTTAACTGGAGAATAGTCACCTTGACATGAGATTTTTTTGTAACTGTATTTATACAAGTAAGTTTAAAGTTCGAAGTGCATTTGTTTTAGCTTTACCAGTGTATTTTATAGAAAATCTATGCTGTATTCCATAAAGACTAATGCCCTAATACAGAATGTGGGGAAGGGAAGGGAAGGAGAGGGAAGAAACAAGTTTTGTTATAAAGGAAAAAATTTTAGTGCATTAATTGTATGATTTTAAATAAGCCAATTTTAAAGCATAGTATTTTTTAATGCAGCTATGTACTTTCTGCACCACAATCTTAAAAGTGAACTTTCCTCAACTTGTAATTTATAATTAAGCCTAAGTATTGTTTTCCTATACCTATATATCTGAATATCTATATACATATTTTTCCTATTTCAATTAAAAACAGACAAGAATGTAACAACGCTTTATTTGCTTTTTCTGTTTTGTTTTGTTTGCTTTGGGGGGTGGAATGAAAAATGGAAGCTCTTTTAATGTAAAATTGCCATGGTTGGTTAGTTGAAACAATAGTGGACACATTCCCAATACCAAGATGGATATGAAAAATAGCAGAATATCAAAATTTGTAGCTTACTTTGTGCCTTTTCACAGAAGTTTATCTGAAAGCCTAAAGTAAAAGAGATAAGTTCCAGTTCATTTACTGTAAATCAAACAAACCAAAATTAGAACATGACATTGCATTTTTATATTACATTTTGAATAAAACTAATTCAGGAACAGTTCAAATCACATTACCCCACTATTACAGAGACAAAGATAACATGAGGGCGTTCTTTAAAACTCAGCTCTTTCAGATATATTATACAGCTCTGCAATCAAGTTTAAATTATGTGTTATACTGTCTTAATTTTTACTTTTCACATCTATTCAAATAAAAAGAGTAGCTATTAGCCCTTAGAAGTTTTAATATAGTTCCATCAATTTTTGCAATGTGTTCAACCTACAAACTCAGAATACATCACAAGCTATTTTACTAGCTCAAATTAGATTTAGAAGTACCCATAATTAATTACCACCCATGATTCAAAAGTGTTAGTAGTTAGCCAGGCGTGGTGGCACATGCTTGTAATCCCAGTACTTGGGAGGCTGAGACAGGAGGATTGCATGTTCGAGGACAGCCTCAGCAAATAGTGAGACTCTCATCAACCTAGCGAGACCCTGTTTCAAAATAAAAATAAAATAGGGCTGGGAGTGTAGCTTAGAGGTAGAACACCCCTGCATTCAATCCCCAGTACTACAAAAAAAAAGTGTTAGTTGTTTTGTTTTGTTTCTATACCCAGCTTGTGTTAGTAGTTTATAAAGTGTAAAACTTTAACACACATAAAGCAACATTTGCTAATCAATCAGCTAACTTCAAATGATAAGACCAAAAAAAAAAAAAAAACTACTGAAGAGCTAAAATAGACCTGAAAAAAGGACAGTACCCCTGGGGATAATCAGACAGGTAGGATTTCAGAAGTTATAGGAAGAAAACCTGTGCATGCCTGTTAGAAACATGAACACAACGCCGGGCGTGGTGGCGCACACTTGTAATCCCAGTACTTGGGAGGCGGAGAACAGAGGATCCGGGTTTGCGGCCAGACTCAGCTACACTTAGTGAGGCCCTCCGCAACTTCGTGAGACCCGGTTTCAAAATAAAGGATAAAAAATAGGGCTGGGGGTGTAGCTCAGAGGTAGAACGCCCCTGGGTTCAATCCCCCGTCCCGCCCAAAAAAAAAAAAAAAAGAAACATGAACACATTTTTCAAATCTAATAGGATCTGGTTATACCTTATAGATACACTGTATACATGTGTAATTTTTTTTAAAATAAGCCATTTAAAACAAAAACCTTAGCTGGGTGTAGTGGTGCATGCTTATAATTCTAGTTCTTGAGAAGCTGAGACAGGAGGACCCCAGGTTCAAGGACAGCCTCAGCAAGTAGTGAGACTCTCATCAACCTTGGGAGACCCTGTTTCAAATAAAAATAAAAATAGGGCTGGGGGTGTAGCTCAGAGATAGACTCCCTAGTACCACAAAAAAAAAAAACTTCGCAAAATATTCTTTCACACATACTCCCTTCCCAGGTTATTGAATGAATACGCAGTCTCATGAGTAGTAGACCTATACTTGTATTTATTACTGCTTTGGGGAATAAAACAAGGAAAATAAATTAGAATGAGTTTATGTTTATACAAATTCAAACAAAACATGTAGGGGGAAAGGTTATGTTTACTTAAGTAATCTTTCCCATCCAGTTACCAAAATTCTTAGGATTCTAAGAAACAGGTATCATCTACAACGCACTAAAACTGAAAAACACTAAGGTAGCTTCTTGACACAAAGGTTCTCACTGCTGACTACCTAACTGCAGGAATGACATGCAGGAGGAAATGGGAATGGAAAGACTTGGAGGGAAAGAAGCCCTGGGGCAGGCCGACCGGGAAGGCGGCGCACTGGTCCATCTCCCCACCGTGAAAATTATTATGCTTCCCCACTGAATGTGCAGCAGGAAGAGAATTCAGGAAGAGAGATTGGAAATCCACGGGGCTTTAAGCCTAAGCAACTATAAGCCAGACAACCAGCTTCCTACCAGGCAAAAGGAGCCGAGTGTAAGTCAGGAGGAAAGCTCTCTGGAAGCCGCTGTGGGAGGCGGCGAGCACTGAGGAGCCTGCAGCAATCTCAGAAAGAAGTGTCTCAGGCCAGGCATGGTGGTGAACGCTTGTAATCCCAGTACTTGGGAGGCTGAGACAGGAGGATCACAGGTTAGTGAGGCCCTCCGCAACTTAGTGAGACCCTATTTCAAAACAAAGAATAAAAAATAGGGCTGGGGGTGTAGCTCAGAGGTAGAATGCCCCGGGGTTCAATCCCCAGTACCGCAAAAAAAAAAAAAAAGAAAGAAGTCTCCCCATGGCCCACAAAGACAGGAACTCTCCTCCTGTCATCCACAACTGCAGAAGGCTGGGAACCCTGAACAATCTCAAGACAGTATTCTTTTCTTTGTAGCTCTAAAGATGGTGAATGGTTGCTACTAACTAGCAAAAAGAAAGGGGAGAAGGTGAGAGAAGAGGTAAACAAATTAGCAATATGAAGGGCCAATGGAGCAAAAAATGAAAGGTGTATGAAGAAGCAGGAGTTGGAACTGTAAATTGCGTAAAAAAAATAGTTACAGGATACAGTGAATAATAAATAGAAAAAAAGGTTGGAGTGTGGCTCAGTAGTACAGCACCGGATTAGCATGTACAAGGTCCTAGGTCTGATCCTAGCATAATAAATAAATAAATAAATAAATAAATAAATAAATAAATAAATAAATAAATTTTTCGGTGCTGGGAATTGAACCCAGGGGCACTTTACCACTGAGCTACACACCCAGTCTTTTTTTTATTTTCTATCTTGAAAAAAGGTCTCATGAACTTGCAGAGGCTGGATTGAAACTTGCGATCCTCCTGTCTCAGCCTCCCAAGTACTAGAATTACAGGCATGCACCACCACGTCTGGCTAAAAAAGAATTTTTAAAGGTATATGTGACTGAGAATAGACTGTTACCAATTACTATTCTAACACATTAAAGGCTAAACCCAGTTTAAGTGCTAAAAAAAAGACACTCAAATTCTGACATCAGTACAGAATCAACCCAAGTAGCTAAAGTGGGAAGGGGCAAAATTCTCAAAGCATAACTATAAACGCTCTTTTTATTTAATTGTAGATGAAGTAATAACCAATTGGATGAATTCTGAACCCTCATACAAACATTCACCTGTTGGCATTATTTCTCACTTAGCAAAGACTTAGTAATAAGCATTGGCAAAACAAGGGCTAAATTAACTAGAACATAATATAATGGCTCGCCATTTCTGTGAATCCCATGACTTTTCTAAATATTGTCAATTAAATAAGGTAAAAAGCTACTTTAGCTAAATAATTTTATACCTCTAGAAGATTATGTGTGTGTATGTGTGTGTGTGTGTGTGTGTGCATGCACACGAGTGTATACATGTGTGCACATACATATGCACAAAAAAGACCTGAAAAAGTCAGTTACTTACAATACAGATCTGGGAAAAGTGTCAAATGGTTCCACTAGTTCATTATACTCAAAGAGCTGACACAAGATGGTGGAAAGAAATCATGAGAAAACCTTCCAATGTCCTCATCTTTACAAAATGCCAGTTTGTGGCTATGCTAAATGTCTACTAATATTCGTTCACATATATTCAATTTGAGCTCTCCCTTGTCTCCCAGACTCTCTTCCCACTCATTTACGCCTCTCTGGGAGTGCTGTGTCAGGTGAGTCTGCAGATAACTCATTATTTTAAGGCTTGTGTGCTTCACTCTTCTATGTCCTCGTGAGTAATCTGTACCTGGGACTTAATTTTACATGATCTTCCACTTCAATTTCCCTATTACAAGAGAAGAGAGATCTGAATCTTGTTCTTTTTTTCTGGTCAGGCAAGTTTAAGTAAATCTTAGATCCCTCCAAGAATAAATATCAAAACATATAGAACAAAATGCTAGTAAAGTTACAAAAGAAATAAAGCTATACAAGTCTTGCTCTTCCCTGGCCCCCACGCCCTCTTTCTTCTGACCCTCGTTCACACACTTTCCCCTCATTCTCAATCTCTCACTTCAATTTTGAGCTCTCTTAACTGGCCATAGCCTGAAGCCTACAATTAACTGTATTTATCAAAAAAAGTAAGTCCATAGTAGCTTAAAAGGCTATTTAAGATGTAAGTACATACACAAAGAAAAGGCAGACAGTATTTGATAATGTAGAAAACAAAATGAAGAGTGTCGGACCAATAATCTAGTTCATTTCACTTGAAATGAGGGTTCATTCCACTTGAAGCCTAGTTTTCTCATGTATACATAAAATTATCAGGTAATTTTTTTTTTTTTTGCGGTACCGGGGATTGAACCCACGGGCGTTTTACCTCCGAGCTACACCCCCAGCCCTATTTTTTATACTTAATTTTTGAAACCGGGTCTCATGAAGTTGCAGAGGGCCTCACTAAGTAGCTGAGGCTGGCCGCGAACCCAGATCCTCTGGTCTGTGCCTCCCAAGTACTGGGATTACAAGCATGCGCCACCACACCCGGCTATTACCAGGTAATTTTAGAGTTTGAAAACTGTCTTCAGCCAGGCACTGAGATAGGAGGATCACGGGTTCGAGGACAGCCACAGCAAGTAGTGAAACTCTCATCAACCTAGCGAGAACCCGTTTCAAAATAAAATAATAGGACTGGAGGTGTAGCTCAGAGGTAGAATGTCCCTGGGTTCAATCCCCAGCACTACCCCCAAAAAAAAAAGAAAACTGTCTACACCTAATTTTGCTTTTGCAATGGCTCTTCTGGGGTTTTGCAGTCATCTCTTCCCCTTTCTCTAGGTTGATAGTATAAGCCAGCACAAGGAGGGGCATACGTGGTTTCCCACCTCCTCCATAGCTCCTCCTTTTTATTTTTATTTATTTATTTATTTATTTTTTGCTGTACTGGGATTAAGCCCAGGGGCATTCTACCTCCAAGCTACACCACCAGCCCTATTTCTTATTCTTTATTTTGAAACAAGGTCTCACTAAGTTGCGGAGGGCCTCACTAAGTAGCTGAAGCTGGCCACGAACCTGGATCCTCCAGTCTCAGCATCCCAAGTACTGGGATTACAAGCGCGTGCCACCATGCCCGGCCATGGCTCCTTCTTATTCCTTAGACTTCTGGATTGTTGTGCTGCTGAAAGTACATTAGGAACTACCTATTAACCCATGCTAACATAAAAGAAATCAGCTGCCTTACTGAGCCATGCCCATAAACCATACTACAAAATCTTCTGTCACAAGTATGAAGAGTCTAGTTGTGAAAAATTACATTAAAATATTATTTATCTTGAAAGAATACACTTAATCAAAATAAAGGTCACTGTTTCCAGTCACGCACAAAGTCTAATTGTTGGTCAACTTTCAAATTCAACCTTAAAATTCTGACACATGCCTTACAATGCAGCTACCCATCCTATATCATTATAGCTGTAACTTCTAGGCCATTATCTAAACTTATCCTAAATTTGTATTTTCACTGTAATAAAGCCAGTTCCACAGATTTATTTCCTGCTGTATTATTTCCTTTAGATTTCCTTACTTCAACTTTCTTAAACTTTGTCAAAAGGGAGCATCCCTAATTTAACAATTAAGAGTTGTTTGCATCATGATTTTATAAAATACTAATCAAATTCTTTCCACATTTTTTTTGTACTGGGGATTGAACCCAGAGGCATTCTACCTCCAAATTATACCCCCAACCCAATTTTATATCTTATTTGGAAACAGGGTCTCACTAAGTTGCGGAGGGCCTTGTTAAGTTGCCAAGGCTGGCTTCGAACCCATGATCCTCCTGTCTCAGCCTCCTAGGTACTGGGATTACAAGCGTGCGTCACCACACCCAGCTTCCACATTCTTTAAACTCAGGATTTTGTTGTCTACATATGCCAGCTCTTTTTCTTCCTGTGGCTATTGACCACCTTAATTTATTCTTTGGCTATGTAACTAAACACCATATCGTCTTCTTAAGCTTGTGAGGCACAGTAGAGCAATGATTATGTGACTCTGCCCAAGGATCTAACCTCTATCAACTCAATTTCCTCATCTGTAAAATGGAATAATACCCAAAGGTGTCTTGTGATGACTAAATGAGAAAACATATCTAAAATGCCCGACAAGGAGCCTAGAATAGGGCAGGTTATTGCTAGCAGAGACATTATTATTCCTGGTCTCTCCCTGGGTGAGCAATGACGGGGACATCCCTACCTCCCAGGAGTCCCTTCACCAGACCAGCTTAGCCTACCCAAAACCAGTCCTTCTCTTTTCATCCCGTCACCTTGAGGAAGTTAAAGGGAAGGACTCCAGAGGACCCTGGGGATCCCATGCCACTCTACCCCTGTGATAGGACACACATTTTCTGGTTTTCATCCGTGGGTCCTGGCTCATAATTCTCTGCCCACATCAGACCACAGAAACTAGAATTTCTCTTCCACAAGGAGAGTCTTTCACTGAAACTCTAACTTGGACCTCTCCTTTCTGTCTCGGAGCGAGCTATAAAGAAATTCTCTGACCCTGGCTGGGAGTGCAGCTCAGTGGTAGAACCCCTGATCAGCATGTGCTAGGCCCTGAGTTCCATCCCTGGAAAGAAGGGTGGACGAAATTAATTCTCTGACCTACTCTTGTCAAAAGACCCTCCTTGCTCCGAGGCATCTATCACGGAAGGAGGAACGCTACACAGAAAGGCTAAAGAATGCTAAAGCAGATAGGCCAAACAGATAGGCTGGGCCAGGTTTCCCCATCCACTCTATAAGCATCAGACATGCAAGGAAGCCTCCATAAGAACCCAAAGGACAGGGCCAAGAACTTCTAGATAGCTGAACCCCTGGAAGCTCCCAGCCCCCCGCCTCATCCTATGTATCTTCTCATAGCTTTTGTAAATATCCTTTATAATAAACTGGTGTGTTTTTCTGAGCTCTGTGAAACGCTCAAACATATTAACTGAACCTGAAGAAGGGATTGTGGGAACTCCAATTCAGAGCCAGTGGGTGAGAAATACCAGGGAAACCACCTGGGACTTGTGACTGGCACCTAAGGGAGGGAGGGAGGCTTCAACCTGTGGGAGCTGACGCCCTCTCCAGGTGGAGGACACTGGCTGGCTGCTACTGAATTCAATACTTACTTGCTGGTGGGGAGGAGTCTCTGCACCTTTTGAGGTCACAGAAGTCTTCTGTGTTAACTATTGAGATGTGAAGGAGAACCGAGGAAGATACTTAGTTTCTCTGATTTTCTGACACAATACCTCAATGACAGCTCTTCCTAGGCACAGCCTACTGTCCTGAGGACTAGCAATCCCAAAAAGTGAATATTTCCCCGACAGACACCTAACCCAGATTCCAAGCAAACTGCCTAAAGCATCAGAGGAACTATGTGGCATCATTTATTTTTACCAAGGCCAGCCAGGCAATAAAAAACATTGGAATGTAAAAAACCTACATACACATACACACAAACACATACACACCTACACATATATATGTATATATATGTATGCATGTGTGCCCTAACTCAGACATATATACATGTTAATGTCTGACAACATTTTTCTTGTTTCTCCTTTCTTTGAAATTCTGCTTGAGCAATTTTGAGTAAAATGAAATACAGCTTGAAAACGCTCAGTGGTATCCAACTTCAATTCTCTTTCTCAGTGTGGAGAATGATATGTTTTTCTTGAAGATCAAGCTGTGTATGATTCAGTTGTTTTCTTCTTTCAAAAGTCCCATCTTAGCTGGGTGTGGTAGCAGACACCTGTAATCCCAATAGCTGGGAGGCTGAGGCTTAAGTTCGAGGACAGCTTCAGAAAGTAATGACACTCATCAACCTAGTAAGACCCTGTTTCATAAAAAAGTAAAAATAAAAATAGGGTTGGGGGTGTAGCTTGGAGGTAGAATGCCCATGGGTTCAATCCCTAGTACCACACACACACACACAAAAAAAGGGTCCATG
This sequence comes from Glis glis, assembly GCA_004027185.1. Taxonomy (NCBI): domain Eukaryota; kingdom Metazoa; phylum Chordata; class Mammalia; order Rodentia; family Gliridae; genus Glis; species Glis glis. Next base: position 9,530 of record PVJS01032975.1, on the reverse strand, counting down.
CCAGGGATGGTGGAACATGCCTGTAATCCTAGTACTTGGAAGGCTGAGACAGGAGGACCCACAGGGCCAAGGCCGGCCTCAGCAACTTAGCACGGTCCTCAGCAACTTAGTGAGTCCCTGTTTCAAAAACATAAATAAATAAGTAAAGCCAGGCATGGTGGCACACACTTGTAATCCCAATACTTAGGAGGCTGTAACAGGAAGATACAAGTTCGAGGCCAGCTTCTACAACTTAGTGAGACCCTATTTCAAAATAAAAAATAAAATAGGACTAGGGGTGTAGCTCAGAGGTATTCTCCCTGGGTTCAATCTCCAGTACCACAAAAAATAAATAAACAAACAAAATAAAAAAATAAAATGGGGCTGGGGGTTTGGCTCAGAGCTGTAGACCACCCGGGGCTCAATCCCCAGTACTACCCCCCCAAAAAAAGGGCCATGTTGACTGTTAACTGCTGGCCAATGCTCCCTTTCACAGTGTAGCCAGTAAGGCCAATCTCCTAAGTTCTCACCCTTGAATCCTTTCTGTAAGTACACATTAAACTCCCAACCTTGCAAAGAGTGTGAAGACACGGGAGGGCCTTTCGCAGTTGGGGGAAAGGGCTAGGCATGCCCATTAACAAAGACAGTAATTTGCCCAGATGACAACTTTAGTCAGAATGAAAACATATGTTGTTAACCTTTATACTAAATGAGTTCCTTTTATATATTATATGTAGAGTTACAAGGACTCTTATCTTTCACATCTATACTGGCATCTTGGGTCAATGCCTAATTCAAGTCTATTCACTTGCAGATTCCCAATCAAATTCCTCTAGATTCAAAATGTCACTCTAAACCTTCCAACTAGCGGAGAACTCTGTAACACAAAAGAGCATCAACAAGTGCCAAGAAAGCCAGGCATGGTGGCACCCACCTGTAATCCCAGGACTTGCGAGGCTGAGACACGAGGACAGTCTCAGAAATTTAGCAAGACCCTCAGGAACTTAGTGAGACCCTGTTTCAAAATAAAAATAAAAAACAGGGCGGGGGAGGGGGGTAACTTGGAGGTAGAATGCTCCTGGGTTCAATCCCCAGAGCCACAAAAAAAGAAGCGCCAAAACAGCCTGGCACAATGGCACACACCTGTAATCCCAGTATTTGGGAGGCTGAGATAAGAGAATCACAGGTTTGAGGGCAGCCTCAGCAACCCAGCGAGCCCCTGTTTCAAAATTTAAAAAAGTAAAAAGGAGGTGGGAATGTGGCTTGGGAGTAGAAGGCCTCTGGGTTCAATGCCCAGCACCAAAAAAAAAAAAAAAGAAGCGACAGACCTTCAAAATCAAACTAAATAGTGCCTAGTTGCATGGCTGAAGCCTAAAATAATCTCTCATCTGTTTCTGAATCTGCATCACTTCTGGCAAAGACTGTTCCTCCAGATTTTGAATGGCTGAAATGACTAAGGAGAGCTCAGAGAGTGTGAACCCATGCAGAACAGGATGAAGAGCAAAGGCTACGATGCAGGCAAGTTAAAACCCACCCCTAAACCCAGCGATGGTGCACACCTGTAATCCCAGGATTTAGGAGGCTGAGACAGGAGGACTGCAGGTTCAAAGCCAGACTCAGCAATTTATCAAGACCCTGTTTCCAAATAAAAAATAAAATAGGGCTGGGGGTATAGCTCAGAGGTAGAATGTCCCTGGGTTCAGTCCCCAGTACCATAAAAAAACTAATTAATTAAAAATAAAACCTGCGCCGGGCGTGGTGATGCACGCTTGTAATCTCAGTACTTTGGGAGGCGGAGACCGGAGGATCCAGGTTCGTGGACAGCCTCAGCTCGCTCTCTCTCTCTCTCTCTCTCTCTCTCCCTGTCTCTCACTTAGTGAGGCCCTCCGCAACTTCGTGAGACCCTGTTTCAAAATAAAGTATAAAAAACAGGGCCGGGGGTGTGGCGCGGAGGTAGAACGCCCCTGGGTTCAATCCCGGTACCGCAAAAAAAAAAAAACCTGCCCCTTGTAGGGCACATTACTTAAATGTCAGTTCCCTAATCTATGAAAGGACTATGCCCACTTAAGTGTGGTTGTGGTTGTGAGAATCAAATCAGATAAGGACAGAAACATGTCTATTTTAACTGTTTAGTGTCTGGGTTTTTTGTTTCACTTTTATTTTTTTAGGTCTTAATTAAAGTTTTTCAGGTTCTATAATTTGAGCCATCTCTATCTCTTAGAGACTGCAAAAAAGATTGGCCTGGCCGGGCGTGGTGGCGCACGCTGGTAATCCCAGTACTTTGGGAGGCGGAGACCGGAGGATCTGGGTTCGCGGCCAGCCTCAGCTCTCTCTCTCTCTCTCCCTGTTTCTCTCTCTCTCTCTACCTAGTGAGGCCCTCTGCAACTTCATGAGACCCGGTTTCAAAATAAAGTATAAAAAATAGGGCCGGGGGCGTAGCGCAGAGGTAGAATGCTCCTGGGTTCAATCCCCGGTACCGAAAAAAAAAATATATTGGCCTGGATTATGTAGGATGGAATTGATTATGATATTCAAAAAATGTAAAATAAGAAAAGCTCTCTGTGGGGTCCGGGTTCATGGCCAGCCTCAGCTACTTAGTGAGGCCCTCTGCAACTTAGTGAGACCAGTTCAAAATAAAGAATACAAAATAGGGCTGGGGGTGTAGCTCAGAGGTAAAATGCCCCTGGGTTCAATCCCCAGTACCGAAAAAAAAAAAAAAAAGAAAAGCTCTCTGGGCCCAAATCAATCCAGTTTCTCAAATTAGAAAGAAATACAGTGAGCCGGGCATGGTGGTGCATGCGTATTGTAAATTTTTTTTGTGTGTGTGGTACCGGGGATTGAACGCAGGGGTGTTCTACCTCCGCGCTACACCCCCAGCACTATTTTTTTTTATGCTTTATTTTGAAACCGGGTCTCACGAAGTTGCGGAGGGCCTCACTAGGTAGAGAGAGAGAGAGAGAGAGAGGAGAGAGGAGAGAGAGAGATCGCGTGCGCATGCGCGCGCTGAGGTTGGCCGCGAACCCGGATCCTCCGGTCTCCGCCTCCCAAAGTACTGGGATTACAAGCGTGCGCCACCACACCCGGCTCTATTGTAATTTCAGTACTTGGGAGGCTGAGACAAGAGGATCGCAGGCTTGAGACCAGCCTCAACAACTTGACGAAACCTTTTTTCAAAATAAGAAATAAAAATAAGTAAGGCTGGAGGTATAGCTCAGAGGTAGAATACCCTTTGTACCAAAAAGGAAGGAAAGAAAGAAGGAGGGAGGGAGGGAGGGAGGGGAGGGAGGGAGGGAGAGAGGGGAGGGAGGGAGAGGGAAGGAGAGGGAGGGGAGGGAGGGAGGTAAACTCAAAGTACGAGATTAACTAATAACCATCCTAAACAAGTTTCAGCACATGTTCACTCTGATAAGTCACATTAGAGGAAAATGGGAGAAAACGTGTACTCTAAAAGTAAGATGTTGTTCTTATTTGCTCTCGTTAAAACTAAAATCGTCTCATTTTTAAGAGAACATAAATGCAGCCAGGCATGGTGACACATACCTGTAATCCCAGTACTAGGGAGGCTGAGATAGGAGGATCCCAGGTTCAAGGCCAGCCTCAGCAACTTAGGAGACCCTGTTTCAAAATCAAATATTAAAAAAATAGGACTGGGGATGTATGTAGCTTGGAGGTAGAATGCCTCCAGATTCAATCCCCAGTACCATAAGAGAGAGAGAGAGAAAAAATGCAATAGGTGCCTTAGGACTAATATGCTGAGCTAGATTTGTATCAGGTTATTCTAAATAAATAGTAAAAGATATAGTATGTAACACACAGGAAAAAGCAAGCGATTCCAAGTTTGGAACTCTTCAGTCCCCGCACGATTCAGTTTTTCAAACTACAGACTAAATGGTAAAAACAAATAGCCAAATATAATTATAATTACACACACACACACACACACACACACACACACACTTATTTTTTTTAAGACAGGATCTTTTTTAAGCCAGGCATGTTGGTGCACACTTGTAATCCCAGTACTTGGGAGGCTAAGACAGGAGGATCGCAGGTTCGCAGCCAGCCTCAGGTACTTAGTGAAGCCCTCTGTTTCAAAATAAAGAATAAAAAATAGTACTGGAGATGTAGCTCAGAGGTAGAATGCCCCTGGGTTCAATCCCTGGTACCACAAAGACAGGGTTTTTTTATGTTACCCAAGCTGGCCAATCCTCCTGCCTCCCCCTTCCTAGTAGCTGGGACTACAGATGTGTGCCACCATGCCTAGCTTATATTTTATATATTCAAATGTTATTGGGAGAAAAAAAGCACACAAATTTTAAGTCGTCACATTTTCTTAACAGATATACTTAATACATTCTGGTTTTATGTGTTTTTTATAAAGTAGAGCCAAGTTATCATCCTTTTAACTTAAACTGATACATACAAAATGCTCAGATGAGGTTATGTAGATAAATACTGGACCAGAAGTTTTCTGTTATATACCCATATTTAAGTCCTAAGAAGGAAAAAAAAACTGCCTAGATCAGTACAGTAAGAACCAGAGGCACCTACAACACATACTTTATAGCTACTCCTTGTATCAAGTACTTCACAAATGGATCAGTGTTCTTCAGAATTATGGATTCTAACTATTCTAACCACATTAAGAAAATATCTTTTTAAAAACTGACATTTTGGCCAGCATGGTGGCACACACTTGTAATACCAATACTTGGGAGACTGAAAAAGGAAGATTGCAGGTTCGAGGACAGCCTCAGCAAGTAGTGAGACTCTCATGAACCTAGTGAGACCCTGTTTCAAAATTAAAATAAAATAGGGCTGAGGGTGTAGCTCAGAGGTAGAATGCTCCTGGGTTCAATCCCCGGTGCCACAAAAAAGAATGAATGAATGAATGAATGAATGAATGAATACTGACATTCTGAGCTGGGCATGGTGATGCACACCTGTAATGCCAGTACTTGGGAGGATGAAACAGGAGGATCACAGGTTCGAGGACAATCTCAGCAAGTAGCAAGGCTGTCAGCAACCTAGCAAAACCCTGTTTTAAAAAATTAAGATAAAAAGGGCTGGGGGTGTAGATCAGAGGTATAACACCCCTGGGTTCAATCCTCAATACCAAAAAAAAAAAAAGAAACTGACATTTCTCAGCCACCCAAGTAAAAAGTTTAGGGAACAGTTTTATTTTTTCCTGCTTTAAATCTTTATAATAAAGTTTACTTCTGTTTAAGAGACGTTTTAAATCTATTATATTTTAAATGACTATCAACTAAAGGAGGAAAATACCTTTTTTTATTTTTTTGGTACTGGAAGTTGAACCCAGAGGCATTCTACGTCCAAGCTACACCCCCAGTCCTTTTTATTTTTTATTTTGAAACAGGGTCTCGCTAAGTTGCTGAGGGACATCACTAAGCTGCTGAGGCTGGCTACCACACCTGGCTGGAAAACACTATTTCTGATAATTCTTATGTACTTATAACTATTTTATAATTTTCAAAACACTTTCATATGCATTAATTTAATACTGTGATTCTCACAAGAATCCTCTAAGTTAGGTATCTGTTTGACTAGATGAGAAAACTCCAGAATTCAGAGAAGTTAGGTAATTTCCCCAAGGGTACAGAGCTTATAAACAGCAGAGCGTTACCTGAGCCTACATTTTCTGGGTCCAAATCCAACATTCTCCTCACTTTTTTGTTGTTGTTGCTTCTTAAACACTACTATCTAGCCAGGCATAGTGGCGCACGCCTGTAATCCCAGTACTTGGGAGGCTCAGACAGAAAAATCACAGGTTCGAGGACAGTCTCAGCAACTAGTGAGACTCTCCTCAACCTAGTGATACCCTGTTTCAAAATAAAAATAAAATAGGGCTGGGGGTGTAGCTCAGAGGTAGAATGCCCCTGGACTCAATCCCCAGTATCACTCACACACACACACACACACACACACACACACACACACACATTGAGAAAAAAAAAACACTACTATCTGCAAGTTAAAGCCAGCTGCTATCAACTACTAGTGGGGAAGAAATCACACTAACTGTACACTTTTATTATAAAAGCTGCTGAACTCTCAATTAACTGGAAAGCACTATAAACCAGAATATGCTATTTTCCAACATGCCACTGGTGATACTATCTAATATTATGTTCTATATATAAACCCTGCTCACCTGGGATTAATACCTGGTATAGATAGACAAATTTGGTGCTTTTCACATGCTTCATACTAACCCGGCTAAATTCACTGGGCTTTTCATTTGCCACATTAGAAAACTCAGGTCACAGCTAGAAAGGTCCTCAAATATTAACAAGTCAATCCCATACTTTTAAGTTTACTTAAAAATTTCTTGGGCTAGTTGCATGCAGTGGTGCACGCCTGTAATCCCAACATCTGGTAGGCTAAAACAGTAGGATCACAGGTTCAAGGCCAACGCACAATAACTGAGGGAGACCCTGTTTCAAAATAAAAAAAACAAAAAGGGCTGGGAGTGTGGCTTGGAGGCAGAACACCTCTGGGTTCGATCCCCAGTATCACACCCCCCCAAAAAGAAAAAAGAATCCTCAGATACAGAAGAGAGAAAAGATCTGACATATGAAGCAGAACAGAGTCTCCTCTAGAATATTCTAAAAAAGGAATTGCTCAATACTGAAAAATGGTGACATCAACAGGTTAAAGAGTAGGACCCACTCATACTGAAGCTAATAAAACTGTGAGGTAGGTCATGAGGGGTTAGGGACTCCTTTACTAATAGACTATGACAGATAGCAGGATTGTTGCTACAAACAATGACAACGTGCACTGCGTCTTTACAATATTCCAGGTCCCATGCTTCACGTGCTTTCTCAAAGTATCTGCAAAATGAGCATTATTCTTACTTTCCAACTGAGAAACAGGCTTGGAGAGATGAAGTACCTTGCCCATACTCACAAAAAGCTTCAATTTTGGTGAGGGGATACAAACCCAGGACTCCAGAGCTTTGATTCTTAAGCATTATGATATAAAGGAAACTGTTTCCTGACTTTGACCACTCTTGGGCCACAAATGTCAAGCCATGAAAAAGTACACAGGGTTATCCAGTGCCCAGCGCGGCGCCTACCCCATAAAAAAGATGTCCAGTATCTGTTGGTTGACATCTATTCCATATATCCCACAACTGAGTGCTGCTGGTTGAAAGGATGATCATTAACAACTCCCAGAAAGGCAGCTTTTTGGGTAGCAAGCAGGAGCAGATTGAGGAGGGAGGAGGGTGGCGGAGCGCCACCATCATCTCCTAAGGGCCATTCTGTGAGGCCTAATCTAAAGCCAAAGGACGAGCGGTGGTGCACGTAGTTCCAGCCACTCAGGAGACCGAGGCAGGAGGATCACTTGAGCCCAGGAGATGGAGGCCAGCCTGGGCAACACAGGGAGACTTCATCTCAAAAATAAGCAAATAAATAAAGCCAAAGGAGGGCATTGGTAGATCAAGTATGGGACGTTTGGCTCCAAAATAGCAAAATAAACAAGAAATTGCTGCTCAAGCTCAAGCTTTCTATCTTGGATTGGGCTAAACAACACCCTGAGAATTTCAAGCGCTTCTCTTCATTCTGAGGAATCTAAGAGGTTCAAGAACAAGATCTAAATAGCATATTCCTGCATTGATTGAAAATACACACAATACCAATTAAAGAAAATTCAGGGGCTGGGAGTGTAGCTTAGTGGTAGAGCACTGTTCTAGCATGCACAAGGCCCTGGGTTCAATTCCCGGCACTAAAGAGAAAGAAAGAAAGAAAATTCAACAATTCAGAGAGAGGTCTGAGGCCCTTCTTCTCCCTTTTAAAATAGGTTCTGCTTATTAGAAAAGTGCAGTTTACTGGGTATCAAAAAACAGAGGTAGGGAAGGACAATGAAGAACATCAGAGTAATTCCTAACCGCAGGACTTGAGTTCTAGAACACTCCAAGCTCTTCCCTGCTTTGGGACCTTCACACTACTGTTCCCTCTACCAACAACCATCTTCTGTTCTTTCCAGACAGGCTTTCTGTGACCACTTGATCAAGCAGACTGCCCTCCCCCTATTATCTTCCATCACAAAACCTGGCTTGTTACCTTCATGTAACACTTTTCCTCAATTAGTAATTTTTCTTATTTACCTGCTTATAGTTTTCCCACCCCCATCCTCGCAGAGGAGTAAGCTCCATGGAGGTGGAGCAGTCCAATTCACTCTTCTCTGTATATTCAGCATCAGCACACAATGCCTGCCTCTCAGTGGATACTCAATAAATATTTTTTGATCAACAACAAAAATGTATACAGCTTTTTCCAACGGTCAACCTGCCCACTCCCCCATAAAAAAGCTCCAAAATTCGAAATGTTTTTATAAGTTTTATAAGACACCTATTTCAGATAACCCAGACGATCCTAAACTATCATTTCACTGTTTCATTTTCCCCCTACCACCAATTACACTGAAAAGCTGTAAGATCAGAAACCAATCTTGTACTTGTTTGTATAATCTGCTGTGCACCATAGCAGGCATCCAATAACTAACTCAATTTGAATTAAATGGCTTAGGGCCTGCACAGAAACCCTCTTCTGAGTGCTGACATCATCCTGTCTGCATATCTATCACGGTTTCTTCTTAAGTATACCGAAATTACCTTATGGGAAGCCACGTAAAGATGAATAAAAATCCCGTCTTTGCTTCCTGAATCACGGCATGCTTTTATAATCACAAATTATTCAACAAATGTCTGTTGAACCCCCCAACTAGACACACGGAGCCCTTTAGGAAGCGTTTAATCAAAAAGCAACCATATTCATACTCACTACCAAGGATAACCCCACTGATTCTGCTAATAATCCAACATAAGTAGTTTGCTAAAGTCGTCCAGAGATTTCTGAGATTCCCTGCTTTAAAAATAGCATTACTACTCAAAATTCCCCAGTAAACTTAAGGAAATGGTTCCTAAAGGGCTCGGGCCTGGTATTTTCACAACACCCCTGTCAAGAGCTTATACAGAGCAAATAAGCCTTCCCAGTGAGAGAAGCCATTAATTACGAGAGCTGCCTCAAGATGTACAGCCAACTATCATTTTGACCCCTTGCTTTTCGATTTCCTGTTATCTCTCCATTTAAACCGAAATCCAGCCTTCTATTTTTAATCTTCTATCTTCTGCAATGCAACGCTAGCACAGGAATCTCTGGCCTGGAACAAAATGCCTCCTCTCCTAGGCCAAGAGCTGTCTTCTACCTACCTTACAGGTGGCACAGGCCGGAGCCACCGCCCCCCCTCCCACCTTCCTCCCAGCGCACAGACACCATGCAAAAGTTTGGAAACAGAGGTTCCCGCAGCCCCGCGGAGCCCCGAGGTCAGCTCGGTGGTCTGGCTCCAGCTGTGCCCTGGCGAGAAGCAAGATGGCCTGAGCGGGCTCGCTGCGGCGGCCGCCGGGCGCGCTGGGGCTGCGGGCCGAGGGGCGCCCTGCCTACCTGCGCGGCCGCGGGACCCGGCGAGGCCCGCGCTCGGCGCCTCCCCCGCAGCCCGCCGGCGGCGCGGCCCCGGAAGCGGAGAGC
>PVJS01032974.1:0-22451 GCA_004027185.1 Glis glis | reverse complement strand
GCATCACAATATCTGACTTCAAACTATACTACAAAGCCATAGTAATAAAAACAGCATGGTACTGGCACAAAAGCAGAAATATAGACCATGAAGCAGAATAGAAGATGCTGAAACAAAGCCACATACCTACAGCCAATTGATTTTTGACAAAGGGGCTAAAAACATCCACTGGAAAAAAGATAGCCTCTTCAACAAATGGTGCTGGCAAAACTGGCTAACCATATGCAGAAAAATGGAAATAAACCCCACCTTCTCACCCTGCACAAGAACCAACTCAAGATGGATGAAAGACCTAGAAATCAGACCAGAGACCTTGCAGCTACTTGAAGAGGGCATAGGTCCAACACTTTAACACATAGGCACAGGTAAAGACTTCCTGAATAAGACCCCAAAGGCACAGGAAATTAAAATGAGGTTGAATACATGGGATTGCATTAAACTGAAGAGCTTTTGTGCAGCAAAGGAAACTATCAAGATCCTCAACAGGGAGCAATACCACTTCTAGGCATCTACCCAAAAGATCAGAAACCAAACTACCAGACTAATGCATGCGTGTCTATGTTTATAGCTGCACAATTCACAATCGCCAAACTTTGGAACCAGTCAAGGTGTCCATCAACAGATGAATGGGTTAAAAAACTATGGGATATGTACACAATGGAATTTTATGCAGCCATAAAGAGGAACAAAATTACATCATTTGTAGGGAAATAGAAAGAATTAGAGAATATTATGCTAAGTGAGATTAGTCAGGCACAAAGAGTGAAAAGTCGGATGTTCGCCTTAATATGTGGAAGCTAGAGAGAAGGAGATTTAGAAGGGACTCCAGACAAAGAAGATGAAAACTTTAGATGAACAAAGAACATGACCTAACTGAGGGATTTGGGAGGGGGGTGGAGGGAAACACACTAAAGCGCATGAGGTATATATCCGAGCTTATAAAACTCAAATCACTGTGCAAAGCACTAAAGGGAGGGAATGGGGTGGGATTTGAGGGAGGGCTAAAAGGGCAATGTGTGCATGTATGATTCTTCTAACCTGACACCTATCAAATGTATAATTACAATGCACCAGTAAATGGATATAAATAAAAAAATAAAAAGGAAAAATTGTTTATCTCTTGTAAGATAAAATTTTTTTCTTAAGGAGAAATATATCTGAGTTTAATGTATTAACTTGGAGGGATTTTGACACCAAAAAAGAACATTAGGTAAAAACAAAAAATATGAATAAATTATGGGCTCTAACTAATTGATAATATCACATCAACATTTTTTCATTCATTCTACCATACTAATGTATGATGTTACTATTAGGGTAAACCACATACATAGGGATAAATGGGAATTCTGGTACTATCTTGTCAATTTTTCAATATATAGAAAGTTGTTATGAAAAAAATGACAGACGTGCAGTTGGATAGAAGGAAAAAGTCTTACGTTCTATAGTACAGAAGCATACCTACGACTTATAAGAATTTATAATGTAAAATAGCTAGTAGAGTATTTTAAATGTTCCCAACACAAAGATGATAACTGTTTGAGGTGATGGATATGACAATTTCCCTGATCTAATCATTACCTACTGGATACATGCACTGAAATGTTGCCCTAAATACTATGCATATGTATAAATATTATGTGTCAATTTGAAAATAAATGATATATTCAAAATGTATTTTTGATATTAAAATAAAGTCTTAAAAATGTTCATTGCTTCTACTCTTATTGCTGCAACCACTGTTTAAGAAGGACAAGGGGAACAGATAGATACTTTCTCAACTTTGCACATGTTTTCTGGAATACAGGAAGCACAGGAATGACTGAACTCCCTCACTTTTTAGAAAGAAAGACACTTCTCTTGTCCTGCCTCTCCCCAAAGGCAGAACATTGGTAATGGTGCAGGATATTCATGGGGCCACCTTTCCTGAGTGTGTATCCTCTGCATTAAAGAAGGGATCAGGCCAGCTAAGCTTCCTCCCATGCCTGTTTTAGTTTCCTTGAGAATCCCTGTTTCACGCACCTGAATCTTTAAAGAGTGAAGTCTTAGTCCATAACCTGGAAGAAGAGTTCACTGTCTTCTCTGCTGCCATTTCTCTCAGGGGGCAGCCTGGTCTTGCCCAGGCTGCGGTCTAGAAGATAGGTATGATTTATTACTACCTGTCTTGGTTTTGGTTCTCTGGCTTTGGGAAGTTTGACCCTGGCCTTTCCTTTCACTGCAGCAGAGATCTGCTAATTCAGCTAAAGTCCTTGTGTAATCTACAAAGACTCAGTGGGAGGAGAAACAGGGTCTCATTTTGGCCTTAGATGTCTGGTCACATTTCTTTCCATCTTTGTTCTGAATCTTGGAGGCTTTCCCCCTCATTATAAAATGAACCAATCTGTTGTTTCCCATTAGATTTTTAATCCTTAGGATTATACAATTTTGATTTGGAAATGGAAATAAATTACATATTAAAAACACATTAAGATGTCCAAGCATTGCCGGGTGTGATGGAGCACGCTTGTAATCCTGGTACTTGGGAGGCGGAGACCAGAGGATCCGGGTTCGCGGCCAGCCTCAGCTACTTAGTGAGGCCCTACGCAACTTAGTGAGACCCTGTTTCAAAATAAAGGATAAAAAATAGGGATGGGGATGTAGCTCGGAGGTAGAATACCCCTGGCTTCAATCCCCAGTACCTCCAAAAAAAAAAACAAAGATATCCATGCATGGTGCTGCATATCTGTAGTCCCAGGTGCTCAGTAGATGGAGGCAGAAGGATTGCTAGAGCCCAGGAGTTGGAGACAAGCCTAGAAAACACAGAGACCTCAACTCAAAAACAAACAACAATAAAAACACATTAAGATGAAATACCTTTTGGTGATGCTTTTTATCTTTTCTTTAAAATGACATTCCCCTTTATTCCCCTCCCTTTCTTCTTTTCTTTCCTTCCTTCCTTCCTTCCTTCCTTCCTTCCTTCCTTCCTTCCTTCCTTCTTTTAATTTCTGTTTCTCTTTTCTTTTCCTTGCCCCTTCTTCCAAATGTAAATAACCACTAGATTTGGTATTTATTATTGAGTACATTTGTATAACTCTGTTCCCTGTGGGCACCTATAAATAGCCATCAAAGTACTGCACATTTTACATAATGGTTTCATACTTTGCTTATTATTCAGCATCTTCTTTTTTATTCAGAATCTTGTTTTTTACATTTATTTGTGTGCAGCAGCTTTTCACTCATTCTTATTTCTGGGTGCAGAAGCCTGGGTGGGTGCATCTACTGAGGTCACCTGGGCTTAGCTGAGATTTCCCTTTCTGTGTTATCCACCTCACTCCACTCCATTGATCTTTCATTTGCTAAGTTTGGCTTGGCTCTTTTGCCTTTTCTGAAGCCCAAACATGTTTATAAAGACCAGAAGATGTTGCTGTGCCTGTCTTCTATTGGCCACAATCTGTGAATATACTGCCATAAGCTGTAGACACTGGCCTACCTTTTTCTACTTAAAGTGTGGTGATCTGAACATCATTACTTGAGAGATTCTTAGAAATACTACCTAGTACCTGAGACACCACCTGAGGTGTATGGAATGAGATGGGTTCTTCTTTCGTTTATTTGCAATTGAAGGTCTAATTTTCTTCTTATTACTGTGGCTATAGATTTTCATTTAAAATATATAAGCCAACATTTCTGGGCATTTGTAGCAGGTTAGCTCCGTGTGCCACAATCCTGTAAATCAAATGTCCATTTAGCAGCCTCAGAAACTTAGCAAGATCCTCAGCAACTTAGTGAGACCCCATTTGAAAATAAAAAATAAAAAAGCTGGGGGTGTAGCTTGGAGGTAGAATGCCTCTGGGATCAATCCCTACTAAAACACACATTCACATACACAAACACACACATGTTTTATCTGAAAAAATTAAATTATCCACTATGTTTAAACAAAATAGAAACCATATCAGATCTTTTTAAATTCTTTCTTTTATTATACACACATTTATTGAGCACCTACTGTATGTGTCAGGTATTGTTCTAGGTGCTGCAGAAATAGCCTTGAAATAAAAAGACAGAATCCTGCCATTTTGGAGCTTAGATTTGAGCATATGTGGACACTTGAATTGAGGGGAGACACAACAAACTAACAAACAAATGTGTAGTATTTGACATAGAGATCAGTGCTAGGAAAAATCCAATGTGGGTACAGGATGGATTTTCTTGCTTTTCTATTTGGAGATGTGCCCCATTTGGTAGGAAATCAAAATGTATGCAAAATGGTATACTTCCAATAACCCAATGTCATTATCATGAATGAGTCTATAATGCAGGGTAGGTAATTTCTTTTAGGTGCAAAGCCTGATCTCTGGGGAAAACAATGGGTCTTCCAATTATTAATCAGGTCCCTAGGATTTCCTAACTCATAAAACCCCCTTGGGTCATATTAGCAGGTGGCTCTTTGGGTATCATAGATGCTATTTAACACTCCCTAGGATGGAGAGGATATGGTGCAAAGCTGCCACCAGAAAACCTACTCTGCAAGTTATGGCTTCTCAGAGACTGGGGACTGAGGGCTGTGCTCGGGCTCCCACCATCCAGAATCATTCCTAAAAATGTGATAGCAGAAAAAAATAAATGATGCATTTTTTGTGATGTAAACCTCTAAAATTTATCAGTCACTTGGCGCTCTGCAAGGATAGAGCAGAAGAGTTAACCAGGTCCTCTCCTGAAATCTTGATGCAGAGGGTGAGTGATGGGTTTCACCTATCCTTCTATTCTTCTTCCAAACCTCATCTGTGGGGGCCGGTGAGTCCTTGAAAGCCTCATTTCCTCTTTGCTGAGACCAACACTGACCTGTGGAGGGAGGTGGACAGTCCAGGCAGAGGTGGACCAGAGATGATGCAGAGCCAGGGACGGTCATTGGCTTCCTGAACCTCATCCTACAGAAATTGCCTTCCATGTGTTTTTATGTTTAGCTTTATACATTCTCTCAAGCTTACAAAATGGAGAAAGCAAAGGCACAGAGAAGTGTGGGCTTGAATTCATCCTCCCTTTCTGGGTCTTGGTCTCATAATAGTGGGGCTGGCTGGAGAGAGCTGTGTGCTCATTTTAATGTTGCTGTATCTCCTGTTCCCACAGACTTGACCTAAGGAAGAATGGCCTCAGACAATGACTCTTCAGTGACCTAGTTCATCCTGCTGGGTCTAACGCAGCAGCCAGAACTCCAGCTGCCCCTCTTCTTCCTCTTCTTAGGAATCTATGTGGTCTCTGTGCTGGGGAACCTGGGCTTGATTGTTCTGATTTGTCTGAACCCTTACCTACACACACCCATGTACCACTTTCTCTTCAACCTTTCCCTCATCAATCTCTGCTACTCATCCATCATAACCCCCAAAATGCTGATGAGTTTTGTAAAACAGAACATCATCTCTTATGCTGAGTGCATGGCTCAGCTCTTTTCCTTCTCCTTTTTTGTAGTTGACTAGTGCTGTATTATGACAGCAATGGCCTATGACCAATATGTGGCCATCTGTAAGCCCCTGCTCTACAAGGTCACCATGTTCCATCCGGTCTGCTTCCTAATGACAATGGGTATGTATACAATGGGGCTTGTGGGTGCGATGGCCCACACTGGGTGCATGCTGAGACTCACCTTCTGTGATGGAAACATCATCAATCATTACATTGATTGTAATGTAATCTCTCCTGCAGCTCTCCTGCACCAGCACCTCCATCAATGAGCTGGTGGTTTTCATTGTGGTGGGTGTCAATGTTATAGGGCCCAGTCTTATCATCTTCATTTCCTATACCTTGATCCTCTCCAACATTTCTAGCATCCATTCCACAGAGGGCAGGTCCAAAGCTTTCAGTACCTGTAGCTCTCACATAATTGTTGTCTCTCTTTTCTTTGGAGCATCAGCATTCATGTGCCTTAAGCCTTTTCCTACTAGGTCTCTGGATCAAGATAAAGTATCTACAGTTTTTTATACTATTGTGGGGCCAATGTTGAATCCTTTCATTTACAGTTTGAGGAACAAAGATGTCCACATTAAACTGAGAAAGACTTTGAAGAAAAGGGTACTCTCCTAGATAGAAGCTGTGCTGGTTGTAAATGCCAGATCTTATTTAAAGGTAAATAATGTATAAAGCTATGGAGAGTATTGTAAGAAATCAAAACAAAATGTAAGTGACTTAATAATAGGTAAATTTAAGTTAACTATACTATTCAGTTCACAAGCTAAGACAATATAAGGAAAAGGAGGATCAGTCTTTCATTCTTTGAGAAAGTGAGAATAGCTGCCATTTCTCAGGTTATTTTCAGATAATAAAAGTTTTGAAGTAGAAAAAGCTTGCATGATAATAAATCTAGAAATGGCAAGTTTGTGAGTTTTTTACTAGTTCACATGGAGAGTGCAGTGGGGATATGGACCTTGGTGGAGTTATATAAGTCAGTTGTTTACTCATTCATTTAACAAATCTTTGTTGAGTATTTCTTTGCCTTTTGTTTTGGGAGATTCCTTTGTTTCCCCAAATCAGGGAAGCATTGGAGTATGACCTTTTCCCTCTGTTTTCTCTTCTCACTTTTGTCTCAAGGGAGCCTGGTAAAGGGAGACTGAACACTTTCTTAAATATAGGAAACGGTGATGACCATTCACAGTAGAAGGGGAACCTCCACAGGGTTAGACCTCATGGAGTTTAGGGTAAGAATGTGGGTAGGAGGACATGCTGTGGCTTCAATGGGAAGAAGCTTACTACTAATGTTTACAAGTTATCACTAGAGGAATTTTTATCTTTCCTTAAATAAATTTCATAATCTTAATTCATCAGCAATCAGTTCTTTCCACTTAACATTTTCACTGTCTTTTATTTCAGAGTATTACATAATGCAAATATAATTTCATTAATCAGTCAATGTAAACAATTTTAGACATAATAATGTCTAGACTTTGTTGTAAGTGTTAAAATTACAGTGTGAGAAAGAAAGTACCTGTGCTCTCAGAGTGCTAATTGTCTACATTCAGGTGGAAATGGATGCAGGTGGGCAGGAGGGAAAGATAGATGATGAGAAAATAAGCATAAACATATATACATCTATATATGTACATATGAATATATCAGAAAAAAACATTATACAAAGTTTTCAATTAAAATGATCACATAAAGAATAAATGTGCACTTACATCAGAATAGGAGAGACTAACTGAATGATAGAGTGGGTGGTTTTTCCTTTTAGAATTTGATTTTGGGAAGTGCTTTAAAAATGTTAAGATGTTTAGGATACTTGCTCTAGCATAATCTTGGTTATTTAATTAAAGTGATAAAAATTATAAAGGCAAATTGTGAAGGTTATATAATTTAAATAAAATTTAGCTCTTTCAAGATTGAAAAGGCTCACTTTTCTTAAGGAATTAGGACCCAGTAAAAAAACAGAACAAAAAATTATCTTGTTAATAAAACAGAATATTTGATTCCCAGGCCAGTTACCTAAAATGTGAAAAAAAATGTTCACTATTTCCTATTTTGGACTTGCAGGAGAAAACATGAATTCTATTTGCATAGAGAAAGTCCCTATAATGGCATCCCAGGTCCCTGAATTTTTATATGTTAAAAATAAAAGAAGAAGAAGCAGATTATAGAAAACCATTCCTACAGTTGATTTGGTCACAAAGACTAGCGCAGGATGATGGTTGGTCTTTGATCAGAATACATTTCATATAACAATCGTGATAAACAGGAAAAGGTCAGTACTGGTTGTTATTTGGGAGGCTGAGACTGGAGGATCCGGGTTCACGGCCAGCCTCAGCTACTTAGCGAGGCCCTCTGCAACTTAATGAGACCCTGTTTCAAAATAAAGAATAAAAAATAGGGCTGGGGGTGCAGCCTGGAGGTAGAATGCCCCTGGGTTCAATCCCAGGTACCAAAAAAAAAAAAGAAAAAGAAAAAAGGCACTTAAAAACTGAGGCATAATAATTGCACATCTTTATGGGGTACATTACAGTAATTCAATACATGAATACAATCTGAGTAATAATCAAATCAGGGTAACAATCATTTCCATCTCTTTGAATGTTAATCATTTTTATGTGTTGGAAATTTCACACTCTTCTAGTCATTTCAAAAATATATTATAGATAGTTTTAATCAATAGTTATCCAATGTGTTATATAAAAACCAGAACTCATTTCTCCTCCCTACTCCTCTGATAGAGGACTAATATCTAGAACATAATAAAACTCCAAAAGCTTAACACCAAAAAACAGAGCAATCAAAACTGGGCAATTAAACTTAATAGATACTTCTCAAAAGAAAAAATACAATGGCCAAAAAGTATATAAAATAATGTTCAACATTATTAGCAATCAGGGAAATGCAAATCAGAATTACACTGAGATTTCGTCCAACTCCAGTTAGAATGGCAATCAAGAATACAAACAATAATAAGTTCTGGAAAGAATATGCAGGAAATAGGAACACTAACACACTTCTGGTGGAATTGTAAATTAGTAGTGGGTGGTCATTCCTCCACTGTGGAGATCAGTATGGAGGTTCCTCAAAAGTCTAAGAATGGAACCACCAAAGACCCAGCTATCACTCTTCGTTATCTTCCCAAAAGAATCAAAGTTAGAATACTATAGTGATACATGCGTACCCATGTTTATAGCAGCACAACTCACAGTAGCCAAATTATGGAACCAACCTACGTGTCCATCAACAATTAAATTGATAATGAAAATGTGGTATATATACACAATGGAGTTTTACTCAGCCATTAACAAGAAAAAATTGTGTAATCAGTGTTATCTAATTTTCATTGTAGAACTCTTTCACTTCTTTGGTTAAATTTATTCCTAAATGTATTATGGTTTTGTAGCTTTTGTGAATAAGATGATTTTCTTACTTTCTTTTTCAGCAACTTCATTATTGATGTATAAAAAGGCTACTCTTTTCATGTGTTGATTTTGTGTACTGAGAGTTTACTAAATTTATCAGCTCTAATAGTTTTTATATGTATAAAATCATGTCATCTGCAAACATGGATAATTTAACTTCTTCCTTTCCAATTTGGATGACCTCTATTTCTTTGTCTTGTCTAATTATTCTTGCTAAGACTTCTAGTACTATATTAAATGACATTGGTAAAAGTGGACACCCTTGTGTGTTCCTGATCCTGAAGGAAATGCTTCCAGCTCTTCCCAGTTCAATATGATACTGACTGTAGGTTTTTCATATAGCTTTTAGAGTTATGAGGCATGTTCTTCCTATAGCTAATGTGTTGAAAGTTTTTTTAAGCAATGAAGAAACCTTGAATCTTAGCTAATGCTTTTCCTGCAGCTATAAAAGTGATCATATAATTTTTGTCTTCATCTATTCATGTTTCACATCACATTTGTTGATGTGCATATGGCGAGTTGTCCTTCCTTCTGTGCAGTGAAGCCCACTTCACCATGTATGATCTTTTGATGTGCTGTTCTATTCAATTTGCTAGTATTTTGTTAAGAATTTTTGCTACTATGTTCATCAGGGATATGGATCTATAGTTTTATTTATTTATTTTTGCATCTTTGTCTGGTCTTTGCACCAGGATGATGCTCGCCTTATAAGAAGAGTTTGGCAGAGTTCCTTTCTTTTCAATTTTTTGAATCATTTAAGTGGAATTAGAATTATTTCTTCAAAAATTTTCTAGAATTCATCATGAAAGCTGTCAGGTTCTGGACTTTTTCTTAGATGGGAGATTATTAATTACTGTTTCAGTCTCACTATTCATTATTGGTCTGTTTCAATCTTCTATTTCCTTGTGATTTAATTTTGGTAGATTTTATGTTTTCAGGAATTTAGTTCTTTAGCATATAATAGTTCATGGTAACTTCTTATGATCCTTTGTATTTCTATGCTATCAGTAATAATGTCTCCTTTTTCATCTCTGTTTTTAATGATTTGTGTTATCTCTTTTGTCTTGGTTAGTCTATCTAAAGGCTTGTCAATTTTGTTTATCCTTTCAAAAAACCAACTCCATTTCATTGATGTTTTGTTTGTTTTTTTGGTTTTATTTATTTCTGTTTTCATCTTTATTACAGATTTCCTTCTACTAATTTTGGGTTTGGTATATTTCCACATCCTCCAGGTACATTGTTAGGTTGCACATTTGAGATGTTTCTATTTATTTGTTTGTTAGTTTGTACTGGGGATTGAACCTAGTGATGTTCTACCTCTGAACTACACCCCTAGATGTATTTTTTTTTGAAACAGGGTCTTGCTTAGTTGCTGAGGGTCTCACTAATATGATAAGGGTTTTACTAAGTTACTGATGCTGTCCTTGAACCTGTGACCCTCCTGTCTCAGCCTCCCAAGTACTGGGATTACAGGTCTGCACCACTGTGCATGGCTTTATTGCTCTAAACTTGCTTCTCACTACTGTTTTGCTGTTTCCTACAGATTTTAGTATGTTGTGCTGTCATTTTCATTTGCCTCTAGAAATTTTTGACTTCTCTTTTAATTTCTTCAGTTGATTACTATTCATTTAGGAGCATTTTATTCAATGTCTATGTATTTGTAAGCTCTCCATTCTTCAAGTTATTGATTTGTAGTTTGATTCCATTGTGTTCTGAGAAGTTTTAAATCTACAAACAGATTTTTCTTAAGAGATGAAGTATTTACAAAATTTTTCTTTTATATTTTGTGTGTGGGGGGTTTTTAATTTTTTATTTTGAAACAGAATCTCGCTAAGTTACTATGTGCTGGCCTTGAACCTGTGATTCACCTATTTCAGCCTCCCAAGTACTGGGATTAGGAAAAGATTGAGAAATTCAATATTCTGATACCCCAAACAATAATAGGTTGAATTTTAATGGTTACTTTGTTGAAAAGAATTTTTTTTGTGTGTGGTACCGGGGATTGAACCCAGGGACGTTCTACCTCTGAGCTACACCCCCGGCCCTATTTTTTATTCTTTATTTTGAAACTGGGTCTCACGAAGTTGCGGAGGGCCTCACTAAGTAGCTGAGGCTGGCTGCGAACCTGGATCCTCCGATCTCCGCCCCCAAGTAAGTACCGGGATTATAAGTGTGTGCCACCATGTCTGGGGAAAAGAGTTTTAGTCTATCTAATAGATAGGAATATCATGAAATATTTAGTCTTGTAATCCAGAATTCTGAAAAATCAAGTACCATATATGAGATAAACTTCTCATTTAATGGTAAATATGGTACTATCAAAATTTGTGCATGCACCTTTGTCCCTATCCTTCCGAACTGTATTACAATGTGACACTACAATGCACCAATAAAGTATATTAAATTTTTTACGGTCAAAAAGACACATCTATCAATTTACTTTTATCGATAGTCTAACCTCTCTTTTACTGATTGTTCCCCTTAATTCACAATGAATGTCAAGGCTCTATAAGAAATTATGCTTATCAAAATATGAGGACCTTATAATTTCAATGTCTATGCATAGATAAGGCAATTTGTGAAAATTTTATTATAACCCAGGTGACAGGACAGGTCTTAGAGGTTAAAGGTGACTGAATAGATAATGAAGGAATTCTGGAGAGCATTTTGTACATTTTGTACATTTCAAAAGGGGAAAAAACCTAAAACCAGGGGCAGCTTTCTGGTGGTGGTGGTAGGACTGTAAACCCAGAGGCACTTGTTTTACCTTCCTCCTAGAGACATTATTGACCTTCCAAAGCACAAGGCTCTAGGGACGTTGCTTTCCTCTACCCTAGGAGTTTGTTTATGTTTGGGAGATCAGACTTCCTATCCTTTATGGAGGACAGTGGAGGGATGCTGAGCCAGTCTCCAACTTAAAATGCGAGGCTAATAATTTCATCCCCTCCCTCCCCCACTGTGGATCCCTTCTTTACACGCAGGCAGAGCTCACCACAGAAGACTTTCACCATGTCACCCCAGAAGGCTTGAGTAAAGCAAGCATCACAGCTATTGCCTAAAATAATACAATTGTGCCTTGATTCATAAACCTCCTGTTTGCTTTCATGATAATATTAATCATTATTAATATTAAAAATTCATCATAGACTTCTGCAGATACAATTTTCCTACTTCTGCCGATTCTTATTGTTACCAAGTGGTTTAGGACAGTTTTAGGCATTCATTTTTCAACACTCTCTCTCTCTCTCTTTGTGGTACTGGAGATTGAACCCAGAGGCATTCTACCTCCCAGTTACACCCCCCAGCTTTTCTATTTTTTATTTTGAAATGGGATCTTGCTAATATACTGAGGGCCTCACTAAGTTGCTGAGGCTGGCTTCACACCTGTGACCCTCCTGTCTCAGCCTCCCAAGTACTGGGATTACAGGCATGTGTCATCACACCCAGCTTCAAATCTTATTTTTCAAAACCTAAATTATATTCCTAAATTATATCCAGGTTCCTTTGGCCTTGAGGTGATAGAGGGCAGAAGGTTGACCATAGTATTTAAAGAGAGACTAGTCTGGTCTTAGCTATTTATATGTATAATATTGAGCAAAGCATAACTTCTGTGAGCTCAAAGATCTCATCCGTAAAATGGAGACTAGTGTTCTCTACTGTTCAGAGTGACAATATAATTTGGGGTCAAGATGAAAGGAATATAAATGTAAAATGTATTCAAATGATTATAGAAAAAGCATAAATCAAGAATATGGCCTTCATTCATGTTTTTCTGTAATGTTTCCTAACTTCTTAAAGTTATACATTTACTTTCCTCCTTTTTCAGGCCCACCATAAAAATCAACCTCATCCAAATATCCATAGTGTCAGAATCGAGAAACCCTGATTTGTATGATTTTGTGAGTGGAAGAGGGAAGGGGAACCGGCACCTGTCAGGCCTTTTTTATATGTCAGGCACAGTTCTAGTACTTCATCCAAATCATCAATTTCCCCTAACAACCCAAGGACATAGCTTTTGATGAGTGTCATTTTATAGATAGATACAGGTATATGTAGACATAAATAAACAAGGGCCACAGAAGTTATATGATTTTCTGAAAGTCTCATCATTAGGAAGTTCAAAGTCTGCATTTAAACTCAGACTGACTTGAGAGACTGCTTCTATTCTTTCACACTTTCTGCTACAACATCTCTCTATTACATCCACAAGCATGTACAGTGTTTAAGATATGGTCCTATATTTAGTAATGTAATCTCAGAAATGGCAAGTGACTCTGCCCTGCACTTTCCTCTTGATGGCTCTGTAAGGCATGACAAGGAAATTACCAAGGGGGGGGGCACCCACTACTCTGCCCTGAGGATGAGGAATTCCTGTTAGGAAATTATGAATTGTATAGAACTCTGAGGCTCAAAAGAACCAATCTGTTATACAGGATGTAAACAATACCCAATCATTTCTACCCTCAAGAGACTCATTCAACTTGGGAGAAAACCATAAAGGACAGAATAATTATCTTTGCTTCTCATCAGTTTCCCAGAACTGTGGCACATGAAGATTTTCATTTGAGTGAAGTGTTGTTTTGGAGGCTCATATAAGGTGCTTGTTTTTCTTCTTGCAAGTTAAGAGAAACTTTTGGAGAAATTCTCAAATAGAAATCATGGCATATTCCCCAGAAGACCTCTTCTATGGCCCTCTGAAGGACCATGTCAGAGACAGATGTGTACTGATTGCTATTACCTCCTTCATCATCATCAGGAACTTTGTGCCCCTTAGGATGGCGAGGAGGAAAAGCCCTTGAGGTTGAGCAGAAGGGATGCCTCCAAGAGAACACAGGTGAGTGCTGCAACATCTTTGCCTTGATTATTTTCCTGCAAGCCCAAAAATATATAAATCATGGTTTCTGGAGAACACCGCCCATTTATTGCTCTTCTCAGCTCTAAGCCTTAGTGAAGACTGAGAAGGGAGGAAGTGAGGCTCAGAGACAATGCGGAGGTCTGCTGGCATTCTTCCTGGTCAGAGACACACAACATGGGGGAGGGGAAAAGCGGAGGAAATGGGAATTTCTCAAGAACCAAGATAGAAAAGTATTTGTTGTGTCTCCAAATAACCCTGAGTTTGGAAACCTGCAGCTCCAGCTCTCCTTCTAGGATCAAAGAGTTAGTGTTACTTTCTACCCCTGTTCCTGCAGATCTGACCTGTGAGGGAAATGACTATGGAAAATGACTCTTCAGTGACAGAGTTTATTCTTATGGGGTTGACAGACCAACCTGAGCTCCAACTGCCCCTGTTTATCCTGTTCTTAGTGAACTATGTAGTCACTCTGGTGGGAAGCTTGAGATTAATTACTCTTATTTGCCTGAATTCACATCTTCACACCCCCATGTACTTTTTCCTCTTCAATCTGTCCTTCATTGATTTCTGTTATTCATTTGTCTTCATCTCCAAAATGCTCTTTGTCTCAGAGAGGAACACAATTTCCTTCCCAGGATGCATGACTCAGCTGTTTTTCTTCTCCTTTTTTGTTTGCTCTGAGTGCTATGTGCTGACAGCCATGACATATGACCACTATGTGGCCATTTGTCAGCCCCTGATCTACACGGTCATCATGACCCTCGGGTGTGTGGTCTGATGATGGTTAGTTCATACTTAACGGGGTTTGCTGGTGCCATGGTCCACACAGGGTGCATGATCAGGCTCAGGTTCTGCAATTCCAACCTCATCAACCAGTACATGTGTGACATCTTCCCCCTCCTCCAGCTGTCCTGCAGCAGCACTTACACCAATGAGCTCGTGAGTTCCGTTGTTGTGGGCACAGTCATCATTGCATCTAGCCTCATTATTTTCATCTCCTATGGTTTGATTCTCTATAATATTATTCATAAGTCATCAGCTAAGGGCTGGTCCAAAGCCATGAGCACCTGTGTTTCTCATATAGTCACCATTAGGCTGTCCTTTGGATTGGGGCTGCTCACTTATATCAAGCCATCATCTGGATCTGTGGGCCAGGGGAAAATTTTAAGTGTTTTACACTCATGTGGTTCCCATGCTGAACCCTTTCATCTACAGCCTCAGGAACAAGGATCTGAAACCTGCTCTGAAGAGAACCATGAAGAGGATCACAACACGAGAGAAGGAGTGAGACTGCCTGTCCCTGCCATCATTGCTGCATCTTATTCTTTACTTCCTGCTCTTCCTCAGCACCTTCCTTCTATTCTTCAGCTTTCTTTTCTTCATCTTTCTATTTACTATCTGGTCAGAATTTCTATTGTAATATCTTCTCTTCTCTTGCCATTCAGTGCAATCATGTGGGCTTTATCTTGGACTTGAGACTCATTCTTGGTCTCAAGATAGCTCCTGTTACAGTTTCAGTGGTCACTGTGGATTCTTTTACTTAGCTCAGATAGATATCATGGGCCAGGAAATAAAGAGCCAGAACAAGCAGTTGGAATTTAGTGCAGGACAAAAAGATTTACTATAAAAGCAAGAGTAATGTGCCATGTCTCAAAGAGGTGGGAAAGGGAGGGGGGAAAGAGAGAAGCATCACGCCTCTGAGGAGAATGCAATGGAGCAGAGTGCTGATGCCCCCCTGGACCCCGGATCTTAAATAGGGTTTGTTCTATTTGGTCTTCCTTATCTGGGTTGCTAAGTTACCAGGCCAATAGACCCCCTTTGTCAGCATCTACATGAGAGGATAATGTTTTTTTTTTTTCAGTTATTCCCAGGCCAGTGGCCTTCTAAGTTTTAAGGTTTGTAACTTTCTTAGTGTTGACCTTCATCTTATCTTTGTTGCCATGCAGACCCAGCAGGCTCAGGACAGAAGAAGCCCAAGCAGTAGGCTGGGAAGAGTAGGAAGCAGCTGTTTTAACCTTATAATGCTTGCTCTGCTTCAGGACAGGGCATGGTATGAAACCACCCATAACTGGATCAGCTCCCACCTTGTCTTAATTCTCCATACCAGATGGAGACACTGGGTTGATATATTTTTCTAGCCATGGATATGTACAGTAAAACTGACCACTATGTTTTTTTTCCGGCATTATGTCTCCAACCATGGGAAGTCAAGGAGTTTGAGACACGCTTTCCAGTGAGAAATCCCTTCTTCCAAAGTAGTACACATGTTTAAGATATTATGCCATCATTTGGAGACAAAATATTATTTGTAATAAAAGTTATGGGAAATTGTGCTTTACACAATTTTAATATTGTGTGTATTCAACATAAGATAAACAGTCTCCTGTCCATTATTACCTTGGATGATTCATGGTAGGGGTCCCAGAGGAAAATGGTTCATTGCCACTGTGACTGAGACTGTTTTTTTGTTTGCTTGTCTGTCTGTCTATTTTGTTTTCTTCTTTTTCTTTTCATGCTACGGATTGAACCTAGGACCTCATGCATGCTAAGTATGCACTCTACCACTAAGCTATATCCCCAACCACTGTGATTTTTATGTTTATGCAGAGATATGTTTTTTGAAAAGTTAAAAAAATTTTCAATGCATTTAAAATTTTATTCCTGAAGCTGAGTCTGAGTACCTTCTATCTACTGCTATTCTTTTGTCTACATACATCATAGTGACTGGTTAAACAGAGAGCTTAATGCTGTTTGGTTTGAATTTTGCTCCAAAGAACATGCTAATAAAAACAGAATGCTTTCATACATATACAGAATGAGAGGTCTACCACCAAGCTCATAAACCCTTTATTGCTAACTAAACTGTGAAACATGAATCACGCATAGCACATAACTTGGTACAGAATGGATCAGCATGTAGCCTGGCTCAGATCTGTGAGTAAAAGGCTCACTTTATAGGTTGAATTTCTCATATAAACTTTGCAAATATCATTGACTCAATTTTTAACCATTTAATAATATTTACAACTAAAATTATTTAAATTCAAGTCTAGAATTAAAAATTAATATAATTAAATTATATGTAAAATAACTTTCAAACTCTTAAGCTTATTTTACAATTATTGAGTATTTGAAAGTGTATGTGTAATTTGGTAAAGATATGGATTTTTTCTATGCATCTTTCTTTTCCTTGTCTATCATAGTTTCTCCATAGACACAATTCAAATTACAAAACCTTTTCCCCCTGAATCCCATGTTAACATATGTTAATGGCATATTAAATCCTTTTGAACATAAAAGCTTAATTACATTAATTATAAATTGCTTTAAGTAGATTAAGTAACATTTACTTAAGAGAAGAATATCCCAAGCTTTCACTTTCAGGGAAAACTTGAAGGTAGACATTTCAGAAACTTATTGGAATGGTCCTTATTTACTCACCAAATTCAATCCATCCCCCAAAGAGATTCAGATGCCATCAGGTCTCTCATTTGACACAGCAACAATGCTGACTTTTAATGAGAGACTTTCAGTTCCTTCCCCACACAGTTCTTATTCCTGCTCCTTCATGAATAAAGACCAAGATGGAGCTCAGTAACCACCATATGGCAGACAGAGTGGCAAAGGGGTCAGGCAGGTCTGATCTCGGAGAGCTGGGCTGCCCATCTGGTTGCTGCCCCAGGCTGTGGCTTAGTAGGGGGTCCTGGGAGGTCAGGAGTCAGGA
Source organism: Glis glis (assembly GCA_004027185.1). NCBI lineage: Eukaryota > Metazoa > Chordata > Mammalia > Rodentia > Gliridae > Glis > Glis glis. Next base: position 5,014 of record PVJS01032974.1, on the reverse strand, counting down.
GGGCTGAGTGACAACACAGCATGGCCTTGGCAGGAGCAAGAGCAAAGAGACAAAATGGCCCTCCCTGCTCCGTCGTCATCAAGGCAGAAGCCAGCTATATCCTTGAAGATGACTCTTGGCCAGAAACTTGGAGTCTAACCAGAAGAATAAAACCTCTTTCACAGATTCCTTCTACCCCAAGGTGGACATAGCTGGGACCTTCTGGGCAGCTGTAACTACAAAGAGAAGGCACATAACTGATGGAGAAAAGAGAAACAACGTACAGGCTAACTGCTGTTCTGCTTCTGCATCCTGCTTGTGCGAGGCAAAACATTTTCCACCCACCCCTCCCTTCTGAAAGACGGGTTAACAGCTGTATAAAAACTTGTACGTCCTGAGGTTGGGGCTCAGACCCAGAGCTTTGCTCTCTGAGCCTCACTGGTCAATAAACAGACCTGCTTTATCCTGATCTGGCCTCTGAGTTCTTGTTCTCCATGGACGATAGCCTCCTCCAACACTTTGGCAGAGCCAGCCAGGAGACACTTCAGGCCAGTTCTGAAGACAGGACCCAGGACATTTTTACCTCCTCCTGTCTGTGTCTAGGGAGTCAGCCTCCTTTGTCACAGACGCTGGTCCACTGAGCATGCCAGAGGTCACTTTGTCACCATGTGGGAGACCTTGTCCAGAGGTGGTCAACCCCAGGACTAACAGCTGTTGAGGTTTTAGGCTGGAGATGGAACAGGTCATTTTTCCAGTGCTGACTTCTGAATCACAGTAAACTGCCCCGGGGCTCAGTCTGTTCCTGCTATTGGAATAGTGAAAGAAGGGTCTGATCACCCCCTTGAGAATTCCCAAGTAGTGTCCAAGGGACATGAAACCGGAATTTATCAGGTTTTGGGTCAAGTGTGTATGAATGACAAGTGCATACATATGATTGAGACAGATACCAAGGGGCCAAAAGAAAATGAATACAGTAAGTCAGCACATCCTTGGCCAACTGGGTATGTTTCCCTTGGAGTGCATTCCATAGCCCTTTGATTCCACACTTTTTGGTGGGGGGACATTCAGTTGGTTCCCTTTGTGGGAACTTCTGTGGCACCTCTTGTGCTGGAATCACGATTAAGTGGGAACCAGGGAATGTCATCTGGGGGACTTGTCCCCATTTATAAATGCAGGTTCTTATCTCGTTGGCTTATCTGTTATCTGAAGATTCCCATCCATTGGTCTGTGAGCTCATCTGGTTGACTCTGTTTATGTATGTGTCTATTTGCATCTGTTTTCCTTTTGTAAAATGACAGTGTTGTGTCACTCCTGGCTTCTGCAGGATCTCTTTGAGGATTTCAGCTAAATGTGTTGCCTATGATTGTAGGAGTAAAAGTAAAAAAAAAAAAACACAAGTGAAAATACAAATTAGGAGGTTAAAGAAACCACAGAGGATTTAAGAAAACTGTAAATGATTATAAAGGATAAGACATATATATAAAATAAATTTTATATTTGTAATACGGTTGTTTATCATTTAAAAATTATTTAAAGGTTTTTCTAAATGTCACATTTAATGCTTTCATTCTATGTTTAAAACAATTATGTTTTCTTAAGACATTAACCTTGGTAAAAGTTTACAAAAACTTGGTAAAAGTTTACAAAAACTAGTCTACAGAGCAAAACTGGCATTTTTATTTAGATAATTTCCTATGTCCTTCATATTTAAAATAATAAGGTTTCCTGCGGTCTGTCATGTTTATAAAAACTTGTTTAAAAAGAAAGGTTTTATGTTTTATCAAGATAATCTCTTGTGTTTATTAGGCCTTTGGGTACTTAGTAAATTGCATTTTAGCAAAGTCAGGACTTAAATGTCTATATTTTATAGCCTACTAAGTAAAAGGTGTTACAGGGTTGGAGATCCTAAAGTTATTTTGCACCACCTCAGTACTTATCTGTTTGGTAAACATTCAGAATAAAACACAAATGGGGAATACAGGAGGTTTATCTAAAAAAATAAAGGCTATAAAGAGAGGAAAAGGGATCACATTCCAGGAAAAAGGCATCTGAAAGGGACCATTCCCTGATATAGAATGGTGGCCTGGGTTTGTAGGGCTACACTCCAGAGATGGGCTCTGGAGCAATCCCTTTCTGGGAAAGGGAAATGACATGGAGTGTTCCAAGTGTTGAGTCTTGCAGTCCCTTTGGACACCTTCTTCATAAGCATTACATTTGGGTGATTGACTGCCCTTTCCGTGTTGCAGCTTAGTGACCTTTTTTGTTTCTCTGCCCCCTTTTCCACAGGGAAGGGGATCATAGTGAGCAGGGATCTGCAGGTAAACTTCCAGTCTGTTCCAGCTGATCTCATCTGCTAATGTCTATCTAGCTATCTAATAGAGATAAATGAACAAATATTAGTTTGGGTTACAATATATATTTGACACCCTATGTATCTATGACTATAGGGGTGCATATATCTAAAGGTTAAATATGTGGTACATCTGAGGTTTATCTAAACATTTCATACAAGCTTATAAAGTTAAATATGTGGTTTATATACATGCAAGGTAACTAATAAGTGATCTCTTCATGCACTGTGCATTATATCTAATGTTTAGTACCATTCAAAAATCCCTGTCATTTAAACCCTGATTTACATGTTTGCCTTGAGTAAATGTTTTATTATTACACAAAAGAGAGAGAATTTTCCACCAAATTATAAGCCTATTTCTGATCAGTAACACTTCTCTAAACTTATAAAATATCTAGAGTTATTCTTTGATTTTTGTCAATGCTGTTAACCTACATAGACTAGTAATTATAGTTATCTTACTGAGCCATGAATTCTAAATTTCACTCCAATAGTAAAGGTTAATATATATGCTAACTTTTATGTAACTATAATGGTAATTATTACTGGCTCTTTTGTAAGTTAAATATATTTATGTTTCCTAAGTATCTTCTAAAATGCAAAGCACACCAAGTGATCCTAATCTGCAGCCAAGGTTGTAAACCACTAATATAATTGAGCTACAGCATTTCAAACTCTGATGCATTCAGGGTCAAATGACAGGCAGTCCATGGCACCCAGATCAGTTTCCTTACCTTGACACCTGGCTCCAATTAGTTCAAACCCCCCCTCCATGACTGCAGAGTACAATTAAGTTCAAGATATTAATCGCCAAAAGGCAGGACTCTAGTAGATCAAGAAATCAAAGGCAACAACCAGGTAAAGCCCAACAACCACCCATTTTGTAAAGTCCCCCAGAGGAACCAGACATGCCACTGCCCTATGTGTCACAGTGCTACAGCAGCCTGCTGGGCTGAGGAAAATTCCCCCGAAAAAGCCCTAAACCTCCAGGCCTATATTCAGGAATGCCTGCCATCAACAGACCCCTAGTGGGACACAAATGATCCCAGAGACATGGCAAAACTGGAGGAACACCACAAATTCTTCCTCCAGGGGTGTCAAAAGGGGGGACCCAAGGCCACCAACATTGCCAAGGTTATCAAGTTTAATGCATGTCAGGTTATATTTTATGGCAGACTACAATCCCAATGGAAACTCACACAGGCTAGCTTTAGATATGATAATGGCAGAAAAAGTAGGCATTTGTGTGATGCTGGGTAGGGGGAGGTCAATGCTGTACCTTTATACCGAACAACACTGCCCCTGATGGAACCATTACCTGAGCCTTAAAGGGATTAACCACCCTGGCAAATGAGCTCTAAAATGGATTACCCTTTTAACACCATGCTCCAAAAATGGTTCAGAAATTGGAAAATTTTATTGGCCTCAGTCTTAACCTCTTTAATAGTGGTAATAAGAGTTTCCATCCTGGTTGGATGCTGCCTCATATTGTGTATCAGGGGGCTAATCTGATGAGTAATAAAAATCTCAATAACTAAAAAGACCCACCTCCATATGCCACCCTGATGGCTTTAACAGAAAATAATCTCAGCCGGGCGTGGTGGTGCACGCTTGTAATCCCAGTACTTTGGGAGGCAGAGACCGGAGGATCCCGGTTCGCGGCCAGCCTCAGCTCTCTCTCTCTCTCTCTCTCTCTCTCTCTCTCTCCCTGTCTCTCTCTCTCTCTCTCTCTACTTAGTGAGGCCCTCCACAACTTTGTGAGACCCAGTTTCAAAATAAAGTATAAAAAATAGGGCCGGGGGTGTAGCACGGAGGTAGAACGCCCCTGGGTTCAATCCCCGATACCACAAAAAAAATATATCTCAAAGATTGAAAACTTCTCATTAAGCAAGTTGAGAAGTCTCAAAGGGGGGGAATGAGGCAGGAGCCCAGCTATGTCCTTGAAAATGACTGTTGGCTGGAAGCCTGAAGACTAACTGGAAGAATAAAGCCTCTTTTCCAGACTCCCTCCCAAGGTGTACATAGCTGGGACCTTCTGGGAAGCTGTAACTTCAAAGATAAGGCACATAAATGCTAGAGAAAAGAGAAACAATGTACAAACTAATTGCTGTTCTGTTTCTACTTCTTGCTTATGCTAGGCAAAAGTTTTCCACCCACCCCTCCCTTCTGAAAGATGAATTAACAGCTGTATAAAAACTTGTATACCATGGGCTTGAGGCTTAGACCCAGAACTTTGCTCTCTGAGCCTCACTGGTCAATAAACAGACCTGCTATATCCTAATCTGGTCTCTGAGTTCTTGTCCTCTGTGGATTAAAGTATCCTGCAACACCATAGCCCAGTAGAGAGGATCTCAAGCCCTGGATGGCAGCCAAAGCAGTCACAGGCAGAGGGGATGGAGCTGCTATGGGCAGGAGGTGCTTGGTCTGTTGGAGGAGTTCATGTTTCAGGTGCTCAGGAGTGCAGTGCTGTATTGGACAGGGTTCTCTAGATTAACAGAATACACAGAATGAGTATATTTTTAAAAAGGGCTTTATCAGATGGGCTTACAGTTTTAAGCAATGTAGTCCCAGTTTCTGACTGCACGTGGAGAGTCAGAGGAACCAGTAGCTGGTCGAACGGTCTAAGAGCTGGAGTCTTAGGATCGGAGCAACCACTAATTCAGTCCCAGTCCAAGACGTGAA
>PVJS01032973.1:0-22451 GCA_004027185.1 Glis glis | reverse complement strand
CTTGGCCACTTTGTTCATGAGCCCACTGGGCAATGACAGGGGTGGCTGAGGAAGGAGGCTGACTGCTATCCACAGACCAGGTCATCCTATCCACTTGTTTGTTAAACTCCTCCTCAGCTGAGGTCACCTTTTGATGGGCATTAACATGGCACACGAATATCTTCACATTTTGTGCCCATTTGGAGAGATCTATCCACATACCTCTTCCCCAAATGTCTTTTTCGCCAATCTTCCAATCGTGTTCTTTCCAAGTCCCAGACCATCCAGCCAAACCATTGGCTACAGCCCATGAATCAGTATATAATCGTACATCTGGCCATTTTTCCTTCCAAGCAAAGTGCACAACCAGGTGCACTGCACGAAGTTCTGCCCACTGGAAAGATTTCCCTTCACCACTGTCCTTCAGGGATGTCCCAGAGAGGGGCTGCAGGGCTGCCGCTGTCCATTTTCGGGTATTGCCTGCATATCGTGCAGCACCATCTGTAAACCAAGCCCGAGCTTTCTCTTCTTCTGTCAACTGATTATATGGTACACCCCATGAGGCCATAGGTTCACACTGGGGGACAGAGGCACTATAACAGAAGTAGGACCCACGGGCATCTGGGCCACGTCTTCATGTAATTTGCTTGTACCTTCAGGACCTGCTTGGGCCCTATCACGTATGTACCATTTCCACTTGATAATGAACTGCTGCTGCGCACGTCCAACTTTGTTGCTTGATCGATCAGCAGAACCCAGTTCATGATGGGCAGCTCAGGTCGCATGGTGACCTGGTGGCCCATGGTTAAGCATTCAGTTTCCACTAAGGCCCAGTAGCAAGCCAAGAGCTGCTTCTCAAAAGGAGAGTAATTGTCTGTGGATGACAGCAGGGCCTTGCTCCAAAATTCCAAAGTCCTTTTCTGTGATTCACCCATGGGAGCTTGCCAGAGGCTCCAGACAGCATCTCTATCTGCCACTGATACCTCTAGTACCATAGGGTCTGCTGGATCATAGGGCCCAAGTGGCAGAGCCGCCTGCATGGCAGCTTGGACCTGCTGCAAAGCCTGCTCCTGTTCTGGGCCCCACTCAAAACTCGCAGCTTTTCGAGTCACTCGGTAGATAGGCCAAAGTAACACACCCAAGTGAGGAATATGTTGCCTCCAAAAGCCAAACAGGCCCACCAGACGTTGTGCCTCTTTCTTAGTTGTGGGAGGGGCCAGATATAACAGCTTATCCTTTACTTTAGAAGGAATATCTCGGCATGCCCCACACCACTGGACTCCTAGAAATTTCACTGAGGTAGAAGGCCTTTGGATTTTAGTTGGGTTTATTTCCCATCCCCTGGCACGCAAATGCTTCACTAACAAGTCCAGAGTGGTTGCTACCTCTTGCTCACTTGGCCCAATCAACATAATGTCATCAATGTAATGGACCAGTGTAATAACTTGCGGAAGAGAAAGTGTATCAATATCTCTGCAAACTAAATTATGACACAGGGCTGGAGAGTTGATATACCCCTGGTGTAGGACAGTGAAGGTATACTGCTGGCCTTGCCAGCTGAAGGCAAATTGCTTTTGGTGGTCCTTATGAATAGGTATGGAGAAGAAGATATTGGCCAAATCAATGGCTGCATACCAGGTACCAGGAGATGTGTTAATCTGCTCTAATAAGTAAACCACATCTGGTACAGCGTCCGCAATTGGAGTCACTACTTGGTTAAGTTTACGATAATCAACTGTCATTCTCCAAGTCCCATCTGTCTTCTGCACATCGGAGAGTTAAATGGGGATGTGGTGGGAACCACCACCCCTGCATCTTTCAAGTCCTTGATGGTGGCACTAATCTCTGCAATCCCTCCAGGTATGCGATAATTGTTTTTGATTCACTATTTTCTCAGAGAGAGGTAGCTCTAATGGCTTCCATTTAGCCCTTCCCACCATAATAGCCCTGACTCCACAGACTAGAGAACCAATGTGGGGGTTCTGCCAAGTACTGAGTATGTCTATACCAATTATATATTCAGGGACTGGGGAGAAAACCACGGGATGAGTACGGGGACCCACTGAACCCACTGTGAGTCGGACCTTGGCTAGAACACCTTGGATCACCTGATCTCCATAAGCACCTACTTTGACCGGAGGACCACAATGACGTTTTGGATCTCCTGGGATCAATGTCAATTCAGACCCAGTGTCCAGCAGTCCCCTAAAAGTCTGATCATTTCCTCTTCCCCAATGTATAGTTACCCTAGTGAAAGGCCGTAGGTCCCTTTGGGGAAGGACGGGAGAAAGATTAACAGTAGAACTTTTTGGTTCTGCACCAGAGTCCTTTCTCAAGGGGACCTGGCCTTCCCGTCAGTCAAGGGGTTCTGGGTCTGTAAACTGGCTCAAGTCTGGGAACTGGTTGAGAGGCCGCGATTCTCTGCTTTTATGATTTAGGTCAGACTTTGGTATGTTTGTCCTGGAATTTTTCTGCTTATATAAATACAGTAGGAATTTGTTGGGTTTCCTGTCTATTTGACTTCTGGGGACACCATGACTAATCAGCCAATGCCATAGATCTACACGAGCCAAGCCCTTCTATTCATCGCTCCTCCTCTGCAGTCCATTATGATAGGCACGACTACCTTGCCTCTGATGGTTGAGAGCCGCCACTTGACCCCTGCTACTACGGGATGCAATAATACCCACGACGTTTAAGTCTAACAATTGATCAATTGCGTCTCCCACCGTAAGTTCTGGCATACAGAGGATAGCAACAGCAGAGCCCTTTAAGGATGATGGTGCTCCCCTCACAAATTTGTTTCTTAAAGTACGGGAGAAGGGAACGTCCTCTGGACGTGTCCACTGTGGAGGAGAAGGCCTCAAATGGCAAATCCACTCCAGCATTCCAAGCTCTCTCAGCCTTTGAATCCCCTCATCCACAGAAAACCAAGGGAGGTCAGGCATTTCTACATCATTTACAGTAAGCCATCTTTTGGTCCATACCTCAGCTAACCAACCAAATAAACGATTGGTACCCTTTGGAATATTACGAGCTGCTGCATTAAATTTAGAATCTCTGCATAATGGGCCCATATCAATAAATTCAGCCTGATCTAACTGTATATTATTTCCAACTTTATCCCACACCCTTAAAATCCATTCCCATACATATTCCCCAGACCTCTGTTTATATGAATTAGAAAACTCAATAAGTTCCTTTTGGGTATAGCGTTCTTCCTCATGGGTCACAATCTGTACCTCACCTCTAGGGGCCTGCTTAGCTTGCTCCTAGTTATAGGCCTAGAGGCAAAAGTGGGTGGGGTGGGTGGGTCCTGAAGGGTATCAGCATTACCTTGCTCTGTTGCCCTAGGCAATGCTGAAGTATTTCCCCCAGGGGAAGGTGGAGAAGCCAATTCTGTAGAGGGTGGGGAGTCCTCATCTTCTGGCAGTATAAACCCCTCAGAATGTTCAGATTCAATGTCCCCAGCCTCTTGAGGGTCCTCCCATACATCCCCATTCCATTTTTCAGGATCCCATGGTTTTCCTAGCAGTGCCCTCACCTTAACTGCAGACACCTTTCTAGGCTAAGAATGAACCTTACGTTGTAATTCAGCCAATCTCAGGATGAGGACCTGTGTTTGATTTTCAGCAAGTTCCATTCTACGACTACAAGAGACAAGATTCTCCTTTAAAGCACACTGACTAACGGTTAGGTCTGATATGCAGTCCTGGAGCTTATCCTTTTCCCATGCTAAATTCTCAAATGATGCCAGGAGTAACCAGCCAACATCAGTATATTCCTTAGTATTTCAGAAATGTTCAAAAGTATGATATATAGAGTCACCAAACTCTTTGCTCCTCACAAGAGGAGAGTTAGGGTAATCGAAAGGGTCCACCCTTCATATAACTTTAAACAGTTCACACCATGGAGTATCAGTACCTCCCCCACTAATTGAAGGACGGCCTTCACTCACTTTAGGCCTAATCAAATTGGAGAGTCAGCTCTGGAAGCCAGAAAACCAACCAAGAGAATACATTCTTGCAATTCTGTTACTCTAGAACCACTCCTGGTACCAGAATCTGTATTGGTCAGGGTTTACTAGACTAACAGAATTCACAGAATGAGTATATGGAAAAAGGGATTTATCAGATCAGTTTACAATGTAGTCCCGAGTTCCGACTGCACATGGAGAGTCAGAGGAACCAGTAGCTGGTCGAGCCATCTAAGAGCTCTTCTGAGAAACGATGGTGAAGTTTCAGTTCGAAGGGCTGGAGGCTGACGATCTCAGACGAGAGCAGAAGATCAAGAAACTGTTCAGAGAAACGGCGAAGTTGGAGGCCGATGATCTCAGACGAGAGCAGATGCGTTTTCTTCAGAAAGAGTCGCGCATCCCTCTACGTGGCTTTTTCCTTCTTTTATCTAAGTCCTGCACCTATCAGAACCCTGCTGCCTACATTTAGGGCAGGACTTTCTGTTTAATCTGCTGTTACACACCCAAAGTCACATGATCTTGGGTGTGTCATGATCCGGTCAAGTTGACAAATTAGATTAACTATCACACTCTTGTTCCTGACATCCTGGGAATAAGTATTCCCTAGTTACTCCACATGACACAGGAAGATGTATTGAAAGATCATAAAAACCAGTGATAGAATATATTGTACTGTCTCATCAGTGTATTTCCTATGGGCTTTAGTTCCTCATTAGTAAATTGAAGATGCTGAATGAAGCAATGTGGTATGATCATCCTAGTCTTGATAGGATGATTCTCTGAGACTCCTGCTTGTCAATCAACTCTGAGCAAAGCATTTTACTAGCATGGCTTTCACTAGCTCTCAGAAAGCTACAAACTACTTCCTGCCTGGATAGGGTGTGACTATGGAGTCCCAATGGCCACTTGTATCTGTTTGAGCTTCCTTTGGACATCTCCCCTATCTGTCTTCATTTCTGTTGCAGAATTGGTTCCCTGGGGTTGAGATTAATGCTACAGGAACCTTATTATGGAATCAGCATCTATGAAAGGACAAGAAAAGAGAATTGGGCAGATAGAGAAGAAAGAATTGGGTAGATTGAGTAATGAAGCTACAAACTAATCTCCACAGAGGATTCAAATGACTTCATGAGGAGATGTGAAACCACATCTCTTAAGTGTGTCTCTGGTGGAGTGGGGCTGGGGGTGCATCTCAGTGGTAGAGTGCTTGCCTGCCATGCATGAGGCCCTGAATTTCATTCTCAGCATTGCAACAAAAACAAACAAACAAAAAAAAATCCAGTGGAGTAGAGAGATAAGTCTGTATAGTATGTGTCAACTAGACATTAGATGAATGGACACATGCTGCCCCAATGGGCCAAGACAATTCCCAAAGAGGACTGGCTGCTGAGGGCTGTCTGTCCAAAGCACTTTCAGGAGCTGGATGAGAAGCTCTATTTCTATAGGACGTTATGAGCTGGGCATAGTGGCCCACACTTGTAATCCCAGTATTTGGGAGGCTGAGACAGGAGAATCATAAGTTCAAGACCAGCCTCAGCAACTAAAGGGGCTTCTGGGTGGCCCATCATAATGATGCATTCTGTTTCCAGGTAAGGTTTGGTGCCTAGAAAATAGTAATGTCTAGCAAAGAAACAAGAAGGCTTTGTGCTGGCAGAGGTGGGAGTGGTTGGGATTCTGGTGTTTTGCTCACTGTGTGGAGAATGATCTGGCATTAATTACAGCCATTTGCAAATTAATTGCCATTGACATTGGTGAAGTCATTTACAGCCTGGCACCTGTGCCTCTTTTTCCCAATCCTTTGTCTCCTGGCTAATTTTATTCTTCACTTCTCAATTCAACTTCTGGCCAGAAACATCATGTTCACTTCCTTCTGAATTAGATATCCATTGCTTTTTAGGATGATAATAGGTCGAATCATATAAGGTTGTCTTGGTTTGTGAACAACTGATGGAAGCAATAGGAAAAATGAATGGATTTATGGATGAGTGGATGGGTGTATCAGATGGAAAACAGTACCCTTTGGCCAGTTATCTTGAGGTCTTTTCCCAGTCCCTTCTGTTGAAATATCAAGGAGAAATAATGAGGCTAACACTGAAACTTTGGTGGGAAGAAAATAAAGTAAAATACACCAGTGTCGAAGGGAATCCATCTTGCTGATTTCAAATATATCATGTGCTAAGAATTGGCTCTGAAGCTGGGCGTGGTGGTGCACGCTTGTAATCCCAGTACTTTGGGAGACGGAGACCGGAGGATCCAGGTTCGCGGCCAGCCTCAGCTCTCTCGCTCTCTCTCTCTCTCTCTCTCTCTCTCTCCTTAGTGAGGCCCTCCACAACTTCATGAGATCCGGTTTCAAAATAAAGTATAAAAAAATAGGGCCGGGGGCGTAGCGCGAAGGTAGAATGCCCCTGCGTTCAATCCCGGGTACCGCAAAAAAAAAAAAAAAAAAAAGAATTGGCTCTGTTTATTTGCATATACAATTCTCTCTCTCTGTTTCCAGGTAAGGATTTGGACCTGGAAAACAGTAGCGCCTGGCAAAGAAACAGGAAGGCTTTGGTTTCATCCAAATCTCACCCATCCTTCTTGGTCCAAAACAACTACCATAGACTACTCTGTCTTCAATAATCTATTTGTTCTATGGACTAACCTAATACTCATTGTCTGAATAATAGATATCAACATAAGAAAAATGTGTTGAGCCGGGCGTGGTGGCGCACGCTTGTAATCCCAGTACTTTGGGAGGCGGAGACCGGAGGATCCGGGTTCGTGGCCAGCCTCAGCTCTCTCTCTCTCTCTCTCTCTCTCTCCCTGTTTCTCTCTCTCTTTCTCTCTCTCTCTCTCTACTTTGTGAGGCCCTCTGCAACTTCGTGAGACCCGGTTTCAAAATAAAGTATAAAAAATAGGGCCGGGGGTGTAGCGCGGAGGTAGAACGCCCCTGGGTTCAATCCCCGGTACCGCCAAAAAAAAAAAAAAAGAAAAAAAAAAAGAAAAATGTGTTAATCGCCTATTCATACTCTGAAGCGGGGACTCTGCTACAGCTTCATAATTGAAGGGAATAATAATGAATGGACCAAACTGTCGCCCTTAAAGTGTTGTTTTTATTTTCACATATTTTCATAGCAGTACAATATGGTAGTCATGACCATAGTAGGTGCAAGATAATGTTGAAACAAGAAAGAAAATAGTCAATGCTCAATAAATTTTTTTAAAGAATTGAACAAATAAATAATCAAATGTAAACCACTCAGGATACATGGGTAAAGGTATGATGCAGGAAGACCATCTAGAGAGAGTGGCTTAAAATGAGATCCTGAGCCAGAAGTGGTGGGAGAGAAGTCAGAGTTAACTGGATACTCAGGAACACAGTGTCCTACTTAGGGACACACACATCCAGCCCCTTTTCAGGATCTGTCATCAGAGCACGTTGGGGCAATGAATGAATGATGACAAGGTTTGCACCATGTCACATCCGTAGTAATAAATCCCCCAATTTAAAGATACTTTCTTTTTCCTTCTTCCTTTTTTTTTCTATTTTAAGGCTTTATCTTGAATCCTGACATTTCTCCATTTTTCTCTAGTTTGCAGCAAATGCACTTATAGTTTGATTTAAATAGTGAAACATTTCACATAGTGATCTTTTCACATGTTAGAATAATCATTCAGTTGTTTTCCCCAAACAGATTTATATTAAGACATTCAGGAGCAAATTTGATGCCAATTTTCATACATTTCAAACAAATTTTGAACAGTCAGCTATCAAACATATATTAAAGCTGAAATTTAGAAATTTATCAATGAAATAGAACAGGCTGAAATCTGAGTTGTCGGTTTGTCATTTTGGGTTCAGGAATGAAAAACAGAGAGTGGAGGCGTTCTCCCAAGCTCTGTGCAGCAGTGTTAAAGACCTCATTTATTACTGATTTATTTTACAGACGCAGTTTTTAATTTGGAATTTAAAAAATTTGTGTCTCTTACTCACCCCTGTTGCACATGCATACTCTCAGGGGGCTCAAGCAGTAAAAGACAACTCATTTTGCCCTAACCACATTTTTTTTAATTCTTTATGCTTTTGTTCATGATACATGCTCTTTTGTAACATTTTTCTTCCTATTTCTAAAGTCCCAGGCTTCTACCTTGAGAATTAGCCACTGCCTTCTTGGTCTAACATACATCATATTAATACATGTCATTATTAATGTTTAATGTTTGGCACAAGGGATATGTTTGATAAACATCTATTGAATTAAATAAATTCACAGATGACAAGAGGAAATAAAAGACCAGGAATGAAATGCTTTTGTAAAATCCCAGTGAATGTACAATTTTGCATTTCATTGGATATAAATTTTTGTATGAAAGGAAATGTTTCAAATAAATATAAACTCTAGTTATTAATGTGCATACCAAAGTAGTAGGGAGAAGTGTCTAGTTATCTGCTATTTACTTTAAAGTATGTTAAACAATGAATTGATGAATAGATAGAGGAACAGATAAATAAATAGTTGTATGATTTTTAAGACAAATATAGTAAAATGTTAATGATAGAAAGCAGGTGGGAAATATGTGGGTGCTTGCTGTAAAATGTTTTCAATTTTGCCATATAGTTTAAAATTGTATAATAAAATGTTTGGGCAAAAATATAAGATGAAATGTAAAACTATCCACAGAATACATGATCCCTTCAGACTTAGATATTCTGTTTAGCTCAATTTGATCATCCACTTATTTTTATGGACCTACTATGGTTCATACAATAATGCTGTGAACAAAATTATTGCTCCCATTTGCATATGTGGAAATAGAATATCATGCCATCTCAAAAATGTGCCCCAAAGGAGGTGACAGAGCCTGAGTCTAAATCTAGTTCTGTCTGATTCAATATCTTCCTCTAAAGAAGCTATGAAATGAGAACAAAACTGTCTTTGGATTAGAAGCACTCAAGAAATGTAGAAAAGAACCTTTGCAGAATATTTCCATAGGAGAAGAAACCACTGAAGGTCACCGAGGTGGTCTCTCTTTGTATGCACCCTCAGCCAAATATTTATGCATCAATCGCAGATGCTAACACAACTCATATGTTGAAAGATTGATGATGGTTTATGTGTATTTTTGAGATACGGGCAGGGACATTTTATGGAAACGACAACCCAAGATTTGTATCAGGATCACAGGGAGTCCTGGCTTGAAGCTACTAAATCGTTCACATACAATATTTTATTTATTTGGATTTCAAGAAAATAAATTAAAGATACATTTGAGGAGTGAGCATAGAGTTGTAAAAATCACATATATTTTTTCTTGAGACTTAAGAGTTTAGAGAAGACTCATAAATATAGGCTGAAGCTGGTTAGAGCTAAGGGAGGTAAAGAATATACTCCAGTAATGGGGACTCAGGTTTAAGGCCAGAGTCAGCTGGTCCCTTGGGCAGAGCATCTAATTCACAAGTCCATTCATTCAATTTAGGATCCTAGACATGCTACAAACTTTACAACTCTGAATTGCCTCATCTGTAAAATGGGGCAATAATCCCTATCTAGATTTTTTAATGAACTTTTACTAAAAACGGATCACCAAGCACGTGTTTTTGCCTCTGATTCCTCCCAAGAGTTCACGAAAATAACTGTAAAAGGCTAAAAAAGGCAACTGCTTTAAAAAGCAGAAAGCAAGGGAGAAAAGCAAAGTACTGAGCAATGGACACTCAGATTGGGAGGACAGAAAGCAGGTGAACTAGTGAAAACTGGCAGCAGAATAGAGATAACTGGGGGAAACCCAGACACTCTGTGCCTGAGAGCTTGAGAAAAACTCAGAAATTAGACACTCCGGTTGTCTGGGAAGGCAGGATGAGTTGTCAGATTGAACTCAGGAGGGTTTCTTGAATTATTTTATAAGGCTGTTCAGAGCCTCAGCTTACCTCGTCCACTTGTGGGACCAGGTAACCACCATTCATTGAGATCAATGGAAGACTGAATTTAATAAGAGAAAGTGAACCAAGAACTTCAGTCTCAGGCTACAAGGTGCAGAGGATGATGTAGATGAGGGATTATGCTGAAGAGAGAAGGTAAGTGAATGTGTAGAGACTGGAAGGTGAGACCACCTCCAATCTCCCTTCCTTCCTTGGCTTCTGTAATTCTGGTGAGCAGTCTTAAAATTCTAGGAGATGTGAGAGACTTTGACTAGGTAACAGATCGATTGAGGGAAAGGGAGAAGTAAACAAATATATTAGTAGATAAGTGAATGAATAGATAGATGAATGAATAGAATAGAATAGAATAGAATAGAGGACATTTGTTATCCCCTCAACAGAACCGTTATATTACTACCTTATCCCCTTTACAATGAATCCCATAAATTAAGTTCTACCCAGGATACAGAACTTCAGAACAGTTGTATTCCTACCTTATCACCTCTACAGTTAATCCCATAAATTACTCTCTATCCAGGATACACAACATTTAATCAGCTTTCAAATTTCTGCCTTCTTCTCCTTCTCCTTCTCCTTCTCCTCCTTCTCCTTCTCCTTCTCCTTCTCCTTCTCCTCCTTCTCCTTCTCCTTCTCCTTCTCCTTCTCCTTCTCCTTCTCCTTCTCCTTCTCCTTCTCCTTCTCCTTCTCCTTCTTCTTCTTCTCCTTCTTCTTCTCCTTCTTCTCCTTCTTCCTCTCCCCCCCACTTTGGGTGGTACTAGAGATAGACCCAGGGGCATTCTAAATCTGAACTATAGTCCCAGCCCTATTTTATTTTAAAATAGGGTCTCACTAATTTGCTGAGGTCATTGCTAAGCATAGAGTGTCCAATTTCTGAGGTTTTTGCTGAGCCTGTCTTCTAATCTGTGATCCTCCTGTCTCAGCCTCCGAAGTACTGGGATTATAGGTGTGTGCCACCATGACCAGCTCTCTGGTTCTCATTTTTAAATGTAAATAACTGCCAATGATCAACAACATTTTAAGAACATCACTAACAAGAATGACAAAGACCAGATAGATAAATAAATACATTTAGGCAAAAAGTACACTGGAAGCAAACAGGAAAAAATTGTAAGCGAAGAATTTGATTTTTATATTGTCTCCTCCAAGAGATAGAGAAGACATTGGATTAGTGAAATAAGAATTAGATGCTTCAAAAAGGAATATTAATAATTGAGAAATTTAGCTTGTATTAAAATACCCTATTAGAAGTAAAATTAGAAATATTGGAAGAGTTGAGGATCCCTCAGAGAAAAGGGGGAGAAAAGATAAAATTAGAGATTCTCATCCAGAGTTTAATATTTAATGCATAGGTGCTTCAGAAAAAGATAATAAAAATGAAGTGGAAAAACTATTAACAGAAATGACTAAGAAAATTTCCCATTATCAACTGACTTATTCCAGATCAAAAAGATACATTGAGTAACAAGCATATTTAATGGAAAAAATGCAAGCAACACATCATCATGAAATTTCAAAATATAAAGATAAAGAAAAGAAAAAAAGAGAAGTAGATATAAAGAACCTGGAATAACAACTCAGTACCAGTTAAAATTTCAAGACAAGAAGAAAAGGCCTCAGAATTTTTTTATATATATTCATTTATTGGTGCATTGTAATTATACATTTTGATAAGTGTCAGGGTATCAGAAGCATGCATGCACACATTGCTCATTTAGCCCTCCCTCAAATCCCACTCTATTCCCTCCCCCTTCCCTCCTTTTCATGCTCCATATAGTCATTGACTCTTATAAGTGTTTCCCTCCAACCCCCTCCCAACTCCCTCAGTTAGGTCGCCTTCTTTGTTCATCTAAAGTTTTCTTCTTCTTTGTCTGGAGTCCCTTCTAAGTCCCATTCTACCTAGCTTCCACATATTAGGGAGAAAATCCGACTTTTCAGTCTTTGTGACTGACTAATTTCACTTAGCATAATGTTCTCTAGTTCTCTCCATTTCCCTGCAAATGATGTTATTTTGTTCTTCTTTATGGCTGCGTAAAATTCCATTGTGTACATATCCCACAGTCTTGTAATCCATTCATCTGTTGATGGACACTTTGGCTGGTTCCAAAGTTTGGCAATTGTGAATTGTGCAGCTATAAACAGATACACATCCATTAGTCTGGTAGTTTGGTTTCAGATCTTTTGGTTAGATGCCTAGAAGTGGTATTGCTGGGTCATATGGTAGGTTCATTCCCATTCTTCTGAGGATCCTCCACACTGCACTAATTTGCAATCCCACCAACAGTGTATTAGAGTTCCTACTTCCCCACATCCTCACCAGCATTTGTTGTTATTTGTGGGTTTTTGTTTTGTTTTTTGCGGTACCGGGGATTGAACCCAGGGGCGTTCTACCTCTGCTCTACACCCCCGGCCCTATTTTTTTATACTTTATTTTGAAACCGGGTCTCACGAAGTTGCGGAGGGCCTCACTAGGTAGAGAGAGAGAGAGAGAGAGACAGGGGGAGAGAGAGAGAGAGACAGAGAGAGAGAGAGCTGAGGCTGGCCGCGAACCAGGATCCTCCGGTCTCCACTTCCCAAAGTACTGGGATTACAAGCATGCGCCACCACACCCAGCGTTATTTGTGTTTTTAATGATTGCCATTCTAATTGGGGTTTGGTGAAATCTCAGGGTAGTTTTGATTTGCATCTCTCTGACTGCTAATGATGTTGAACATTTTTTCATACATTTATTGGCCATTTGTAATTCTTCTTCTGTGAAGTGTCCATTTAGTTCACTTGCCCATTTTTTGATTGGGTTATTTGTTTTTTTAGTGGTGATTTTTTTAAGTTCTCTGTATATTCTAGATATTAGTCCTCTATCAGAGGAGGAGCTGGCAAAAATCTTCTCCCAATCTCTTGGCTGTCTCTTGAGGAAATTAAAATGAGGATCAATACATGGGATTGCATTAAACTGAAGAACTTTTGTGCAGCAAAGGAAACAATCAAGATCCTCAACAGAGAGCCAACAGAAAGACTTCAGAATTTAAAGATGAATTTTTTTCAACCTTAAGTTCTCACAGGGCAGAAGCAAAGGGAATACCAGTATGGTGATGAAGAGATGTCATAAATGTCTCAAATGACAGAAGTAGAGGAGACTTTGAGAGCAACCAGCTCATATTGGAGAAGGATGTTGGAGAGTGTCAAGAAGACTTTCCTCAAAGACAGAAAATAGAGCTGAGGTTTTAGACTGTGTTGAGAGGAGAGCTTTAGTTCAATCAGAGATGTGAAGGATATGTTATTGATAAGGAGGCAATAAGGTAAAACGTGATTCTTTTTTTGAAGTTTCTGGTTCTTATTTCATTAATTCAATTTCTTCTCTTATCTCTTGGAGGAGATAATATAAAAATCAAGTTCTTCACTCACACTTTTTCCTCATATTTCTAGGCAATGATTAATTCCAGATGTAGAATATTTTTCAAAGAATGGAAATATACTTATCATACATTGTGATAGTTATGCATTCACAAATAAATAAACATAATAAAAACTAAATGTTGATTTATACAAATATTATACATCAATTTTTAGGAATATGGAGAAAGAGAGAGGTTAAAAGGAAGTGGGAGAGAAAGGGGAGGAAAGGGATATGGAAAGAGAAGAAGAGAGAGCATTTGGCTAGGGTTATTGCATATTAATGAAAATCTTATTTTCATTCTAAGAAATTAATAGATGGTATCTAAAAATATAAGTATAAGCATATTATTTAGAAATAGGAAATTAAACACTTGGTGGAAATAATGAAGAGATTTGAAAAATGTTTTGGGCAGAAGATATCAGGTTGTGGAAGTTTTGCTGATTTTTTTTTACCCATGTTATAATGTGTGAGTTATGTGATTTTAAAAAGATCTGAGGCCGGGCGTGGCGGCGCACACTTGTAATCCCAGTACTTTGGGAGGCAGAGACCGGAGGATCCGGGTTCGTGGCCAGCCTCAGCCCTCTCTCTCTCTCTCCCTGTCTCTCTCTCTCTCTTTCTCTACCTAGTGAGGCCCTCCGCAACTTCGTGAGACCCGGTTTCAAAATAAAGTATAAAAAAATAGGGCCGGGGTGTAGCGCAGAGGTAGAACGCCCCTGGGTTCAATCCCCGGCACCGCAAAAAAAAAATAAATAAATAAAATAAAATAAAATAAAAAATAAAATTAAAAAAATGAAAAGATCTGTGTGCATGGAGTCTTCCAAGAGTTGTGTGCATGTTTCTATTATTCTAAACCCCAGTATGATGTATAATTACAATGCACCAAATAAGAATATTTAAAAAAAACTATTCACATATCTTAATTTTACAAATAACTACTTACTTTAAGCATTAGGGTTTATCAAATAACAGAGACTATTCCACATGAGACGGAGAGTCCTCAGTGTTAAGATGTGACTTCCAAGTGGGGTGGTCTGAATTCTTAGCCCAGCTCCATCCTTTACAAGCTGTGACCAGGGCAACTTACTAATATTCTCAGTGCCTTAATTCTCCCATCTGTGAAATGAAGGCAGTTTTATAAGAAAATGAGTAAGCTCTTCCATAGCTTTGTTGTAGAGATTTAAGAAATTAGTAAATTTCAGTGAGTTAGGATAGTCTTCAGAAACCTGGAAGTGCTCAATAAGTATATAGTCATTATTATGTACAGCCATTAAAATTATATATATGTAAAATGCTTATTAATAATATGTTAATTAGCTTCATTTAGTCACTCTACATACATACTTCAAAATCCTGTGTTATATTTGGTAAATAAATTCAATTTTATTTTTCATTTTAAGAAAATAAATAAAATATTAATAAACCAAAAAAGTTAAAAAACAATAGACAAATTAGTGAAAAGATAACCAAGATCTATGTTAAGGAGTCTGTTATTTTAAAAAAACAAAATGCCTGGGCATACAGCAACATGCAAACAGTGGCTTTCTCTTAGTTGTGAACTTTTCTGTACTTTTGAAATTTTCTATAGTAAATATATCTTACTTTCATAATTGGAAATAAAACTGTGATTTTTAAAATGCAAATAAGCTTTGGAAGATAAATCTGGCTGTCATAGGGAGAAACGATGTGAAGATTAAATGAGAAGTAGCAGCATCTGGCATTCCCAGAGAAAATGCTGACTTTATTCAAAGGTAACTTCTGAAAGCAAGGAGACTTAACTAGTTTTGTCCAATCTGGGCTCCTGTCATGAGCCAGGGTCCTGACAACCCATGCACCCATCTACAACAAAATTTGGAGAGATAGTTCTATTCAAATACATGCAACAAGAGTAACATATAGTCAAAAAGGACTTTAACCACTAGTCATAAACATTGCTATATACAAAGTGTTGATTTGATAATAAACAATTTAAAAATATTCGGTGATAGAATAGATAAAAATGATTGAGGTAGGAACTACATACAGCTTACTATTTCATTGCCTCAAGTGTAATTATATAAAACAACCCATAGAAGCCGGGCGTGGTGGCGCACGCTTGTAATCCCAGTACTTTGGGAGACGGAGACCGGAGGATCTGGGTTCACGGCCAGCCTCAGCTCTCTCTCTCTCTCTCTCTCTCTCTCTCTCTCTCTCCCTGTCTCTCTCTTTCTCTCTCTCTCTCTACTTAGCGAGGCCCTCCACAACTTTGTGAGACCCGGTTTCAAAATAAAGTATAAAAAATAGGGCCGGGGGTGTAGCGCGGAGGTAGAACGCCCCTGGGTTCAATCCCCAGTACCGCAAAAAAAAAAAAAAAAAAAACAACCCATAGGAGATGCTGATTGTATTCCTGATACACATTTTAACTCCCTGTTTATATGGGAACTATTCATCCTGGGGCAATTGTATCCTCTGAATTTCTTCCTAATTTCCCTTTTCTTTTGAAACTCAAGATCTACTATTTTGCTTCTTTTCCTTTCTGTTCCTTTCCACATTAGTCTGCATTCAAGTGGTCCCTCTTTTTTACTAGAGCCCTCATTACTCTACACACAAAATCCCTCATTTTTGCTGATACTCTCATTAACGTTGCTTTATGTAAGTTAGCATGACAAAGAAACTGGATTCCCTCTAAAAATGAGTGTTCGGTGTTTTTGTTTCATTCATTCCTTTTGTCAACAAATGAGTATTGAGAACATACTGAGTTTCTGATATTCTTTGATAAGCCAGACACAACTTTTGACCTCAAGAAGCTTGCAGTACAGGAAAGGTAGCAGGCATCATAGCGTACAATTACAAAGGAGTGCATGCACACCTCAACAGAGATAAATGCAGGGTGCTAGTGGACACGAATGAAGAAGCACCTCACCCAGACAGGGTAGACAGTGGTGTGTTTCTATTTGACCTCTCTTCGTGGAACACTCTTCATTCTTCCCCATCGCTGTCCCATCTCATGCCTCTCTTCTTTCTAGGAAGGGAACAGTTTCCTGATGTGCAGCTGAGTTGTGAAGGAATCTTCCGCTGGTATGAGCATGACTGCCATAACACATCAGTGTGACTTCAGCAAATAAGCCTCACATTTACAACACTCAGGGGCCTTCTGCTTAACTTTTTTCTTATCCAAT
Source organism: Glis glis (assembly GCA_004027185.1). Lineage (NCBI taxonomy): Eukaryota > Metazoa > Chordata > Mammalia > Rodentia > Gliridae > Glis > Glis glis. The sequence continues at coordinate 6,030 of PVJS01032973.1, read as the reverse complement.
TACTCTAAGTGAAATCTTGAGTTCCACGAGTGCTTAAAAGCGCATCTGTCTCATTTTGTGTTTTAACACAAGTGTTTAGCATCGTGTCTCACAATGTAGGTGTTCTGTGAATGCTTGCTCAATGAATAAATAAAAAGATGGGCTGTAGAAGATACTCAATGAATGTTTGCTCATTCATCATTAAAACAAAAGAGTTGGATGAGATGACCATCAACTCCTGCTTCAGCTCGGAAATGCTTTGGTTAAGCCAGACATAGTGGCACATGCCTGTAATCCCAGTGTTTGGGAGGATGAGACAGGAGAATCACAGGTTCAATGATATGCTCTGCAATGTAGAAAGACTCTCAGCAACCTAGCAAGACCTTGTTTCTAAACAAAATATAAAAAAGGGCTGAGGGTATTGCTGGGAGGTAGAATTTCCATGGGTTCAATCCCCAGTACCACACACACACACACACACACACACACACACACACAATATTTTGGTTATATGTCAAATGGGTCTTTTCATAAGAATTTTGGCCTCTATGGGCTGTCCTTCACCTTGCCTTCAACTCCTTCAAAGAAAAGACATCAGACAATATGTCAAGTAAGAGTCTTAGAATCAAATGCATGTGGACCAATGATGTCACAGAGTGGACATGGGCTCTGCAGTCAGACAGATCTGGATGCTGATTCTGGTCCTCCGGGTTAGGAATTGTGAAGCCCCAGAGTAATTCAGTAACATTCTGAGCCTCAAGTTTTATCATCTTCAAAAGAAAACAGCAATGATTGTATGACGTGTTGAAGGCACTCACTCAGTATATATTTGTTGAATGAGTGAACTCAACAGAAGACTAAATGAAAGAACCTATTTGGTGTGACATGAGTGTTCGGGTGTACATGTCCTATTTCCACACATTTTACAATTCAATACAATGATAATTCCTGTGAGTTTGCAGGAAAGAGTGCATCTTGTCAAATTTTTGAAAGACTGCATGACTTTCCTACTTTCCCACAGAATTTAAATGGAAAAAGAACAAGTGAAATGAGACAAGCGATTTATTAATCCATTTTACAATGGGCCCACATTACAATATCTTTAAGGTCCTTTAACAAACAAAAATTAATTTCTAAACCCACAACTTGTTGGCACATTGATAGACTCCTTAATTACAGGGCCTCTGGTTTAGAAAATAATGATTGATCATTTTAGGCTGTGTTTCACTTAGTTATGGATGAGGCCCTGAATATTTGCACAGAGAAATTCTTTCAAAGTTATTATGATTAATAAGTGTTATAGACAGGATGTCTGAGTTATTGCAAAATCTGAGACAATGAAAATAATTTTCTGGAGTGTCTGAAAGGGCTATTCTGAGGTAGATGACAGGAAATTGGGGAAATGAATTGTGCTTCTGTTTATTTATTCCACAAATATTTATTCAATACTTTCTAAACACCAGATCCAGTGTTGGACACTGGGGATACAAAGTTAGTAGATGCATGATTCCAAGATGATAACAGTTTAGTGGGAGAAACCAAACCTTATACAAATAAATTCAATGTGGTAATAGACATGTCATGATAGGGTTCAGGGAGGGGTCACAAATGTGCAATTTTATCTGATGTGTTGAAAAAACAACAAAAAACACCTCACAGAGAAGATGGCATGAGTTGAAGCTGGAGAGATAAGTTGGTGGACAGACAGGGAAAACTGTGCTGGGCTGCTAAAATAGCATGAGCAAAGGGCTGGGAGATGTAAGACACATGCTGTGCTGAATGGCAACTTCCAGGGTCTGGGTTCCAGAGTGGAGGGAATCAATGGGTGTATGACAAGGATGAGGCCAGGAGGTGCATTATCACTCCAGGTTTGTAGGAAAATAGCCATCATCGCATTTTGGAAGATACCAGTCTGGTGACAACATGGTAGCCTGAAGATAGCTAAAACTGGATCCATGGGGCTCTTTGGGAAACAATAAGGATAAATGTGGGGGCAATTCTGATATCTCAGTTCTCAGTGGAATGCAAAAAAGGTAAGCTGACCCTCAGGATTCTAAGGGCACTGGGTGTGGGTTAAAGTCTGAGGCCATTCATGGAGGTATGGGATTCATGGAGGTATGGAATTCAGGGGGAGAAATAAGTTTGATTAGCTGGGTAGGTTTCTGATGAAAACAGGATCCCAGGAATATGAACTACAAGTGTTTTTCGTTTGTTATACATATACTCTTAACTAGAATGCATGTAATAAGGTATTTGACACAGATAAGTCTTGATCTTTCAAGGTAGGGATTTAAGCTCTCTCAACCCTCTTGTTACATAACTGTAAGCAAGGCATAATGTTTTACACTTTGCCTTGCCAACAGAGAATAAAGGGAAACATGGTTCGAGTGATTTCTATTGTTGTTCTTCTTGCTTTGGGATTCATCACATGCTGTTAAAAGGGAGAAGGACTTCTAACAGATTCACAGGGTAAAGATATTAGGAAAAAGTCTGGCTAGAGATGGAAAAAGCTAAAAAAAAATTGGAAACTGGGTTCCAAATTCATGTTTGTGTATATTTACATAGAAATAAAAATTACAGGTGAATAAAATGGAACTACAAGATGACCTGATGCGAATTCTACCTTCTTCCCATGGGTCATTCTGGACATTTGGTTCTGTTTCTATTTCATTTGTTTCTTTCTTGTTCCATTTGCCTCAAATCCTTGGCAGGAAGTTTCAAGGAAACAGCAACAATAATGGAAAAATGATATTACTAGATGACTGGCTAAGGGTTCACCAGAACACATAAAAGGAAATCAAGCTGAAAACAAGTTTAATTACTATGTGTATAGACAGTGTAAATTAAGGATTATTTCAGGATTTATGAAATAGCAAAATTTTAGAGAAGGATATATCATATCCCAAACAGGCAGAGGTCTTCCCAACCTTTTGGCACAACACCCCTGAGTCCAAACTCCTGGAGAGACACCCTTAAGCCCTGTGACCCTCAAAATGCATTGAATTTGCTTTGGCCACTTGCTACCTTGAAGACCTGAGGACAAATTGTGAAATCTCTCTGGTCTCGATTCACTTTTATACTCATGCATTCATGAAGGCGGAGCAACAACTGTCATTTACTTGGCAGTGCTCAAATGAAAGAGTGAAATCACATTTTATAGGGAAAAACACTAAAGTATCAAGAGATGTTACAGGGGTTTCATAGTGGAAACTAGACTTGAACCTGTGTTTCCTGAGAGCTACCACAGGTCATTTCCATAGAAGATGGTAAAGGAGGATGTTACTCTACCTCAGACAGGTATGGGACTATGAATTGATTTGGGTTCCATGGAATCACATCAGCATTTTTCCACTGTCCTCAAATCTATTTAGAATTGTGGGGCTTCAAGAGTAATTTGGCCAATAATATTTGAGTAATTTATCAACCTTCCCCTTTCCTTAGGCTGATCAGCTCCGCCCTAAAGGAGTCAAAGCAGGAGCCTTGCTCAACAATGAAGCCCATCAATCATTCAATCCATCCTTGTCCCCATTCCACAGAGGAGAGCTGGAATAGCTAAAGGGAAGTTTGTTATCATTTAGGGAAGAGCCAGCACATAAATATGACCATTCAAGATGCATGCCTTTAAAAAAGAAATTGTTTTGCAATAAAGAGAAGTAATGATTATCAGAGCAAGAACCATGAAATAGCAGATTGGAAATAAAATATGCTTTTATTAAGTCTCCATTTCAATGTGGCAGAAAGGGAAATAAATAACAGAATGCAGAGCTAGGGGCTGAGAAAATATTGCCAAGGGTGGAGCCTAATGGCTTGACTATGAAACAAAGACCCAGCTTTGGGGAGAGTTAAATATATTGGTGAAATCAGAATAAATTTTCAAGTTCTCCACTGACCTGACATGCAATGCTTCTTTATTTCCTGACTTTTAAGCTTAAGATGGACCCTTAATTTTTTTTCTTTCTCTCTCTTTTGTCCTAATCTCTCTTGATTTCATTTTAAGAAGTACTTAGCTATTGTTAGGCTCAAATAAATCCTCTGATTCATTAGGATTCATTGAGATTCTATAATATGGTGTTTTAATAATACCACTATTAACATTCTTTGTGCACTGTGTTTTTATTCTCCGTTAATCTCTCTTTTGTCTCACCTCCATGTGCTGCCTTGAAGCTATCATAGTCAATTTCATAGGAAAAAAAATATATATGTGTATATATGTATATATTGCTATATATATAGCATATATGTATATATTGCTAGTAGGTTGTCTGGGCTAGATTCTGACTGCTTTTATTTTGTAGGTCACTGCAATGTCATATTCATATGAAAGTCTTCAGTAAACTGCTTTGTGCCAGAAAAGTAGAAACTCGTTAATTTTGCTGCTCTCCTATCCTTAAAAATAAATCCCATTTTTAGCATCTTGATGAATTTAGAAATCAGACTTTAAGGTTTTATTAAGTTTCAGGTAATAGCAAATTAAAATCTCATTCGCAGATGCACCATTAATTTCATTTATCAATAAATGCAGCTATATTTCTTGATATATTTGAATGTGTCCCATAAATATATTAATAATGAATTCCCAGCAAGAAATATAACACATTGTTGTGTAAAGCATATTATAATGATGAGTATTTTTAAAGCATGGATTTAATTCAAATTATCAAAATGTGGGTGTATAAATCATAGCAGAGTTTAGAAATGAACTTTTCAAATTTGTATATGTAAATTTCTCCTAAGAATTTTCCCATTTTTCTCGTGAATGTGTGGGTTTGAATAATTACTTGATAAGCATCCACACATATTAATGGTTTCTAAGCCTGTCATAATTAATCTGTCCTCCTAAATGTAGTGCAAAGGTACTTTTTTTAAATCATTGCAACTGCAACAGCAAAAAGTGCCACAGCATGTTTACCTGATTGAAATTCTTCTTGATTCAATGAGTAGTTCAAATACTGTTTAGGGTTGACCATTATTTTTTGCTTTTGTGCAATTCAGACTCAGAACTGAAGAACCTGGAATTTCCTCTGAAGAATGAAAGATCCAGGAATGTCCCCACTGTCTTTGTTTCTCTGGATGCTCTCACTCCAAGTGGTTAACCTACGGATGTCAAGACAAGGATCATCAGCAGGGAAGGAGACTGACCTCAGCTCTAAGTGGATGACATTAGCTCAGAATAGTCACAGAAGGTTAAATATGAATCTATAAGTGAGAACAATTTGCCTAACATCAGAATATCTGACCATTCCATGTGTCCCCATGTGAAGAAGACAGCCTTGGAGGCAAGGAGCTTCCAACTATGGGCAGCATTTATGCAAAAAGGAAAAAAACTACTTGGCAGGGAAGGTAGTCTCCCCAAGATGATCATGAAAATTTTCTTCAATTTGGTCATTTTATGATTTTATCCGTAGGTCAAAGACTTCTGAAGGAGAACAGGAATTCTTGGGAATTGTTAAACCGGTAGGTCAAATATTTTTGGCCTATAGGTAAACTTTACCCTTTATGAAAGTAATTTAGGGTTTAGTAGCTCGAGGTCTTAGGATCTTGAAGCTGGGGTGCTTTTAGACAATTTTGGGGAAAAGAGATCTCAATTTAAAAAGTCTAGTATTGAAAGAGGAGGAGCAAAACTTATTTAGTTAAAATCACACAGTAAATTAAATTAGACCTTGTTATGGGTTGAACTGTGTCCCCAAAATTCATATGCTGATGTTCCAACCCAGACTACCTTAGAATGTGAACTTATTTAGAAATAGGATCATTGCAGATATAATTAGTTAAGATAAAGTCATTAGGGTAAACCCTAATCCCATGAGTGATAGTGTCCTTATAGAAAAGGAGAAATGTGGACACAGAAACAAAAGCACACACAGAAAAGCCACCATGTGAAGACTGTAGATACATTAACACTAGCCAAGGAATGTTCGGAAACTAGGAGAGAGGCCCGGAAATGATTCTTCCTTAGTGTCGTTATAAGGGGGATGACCTCAATCAAACCTCTCACACCCAAAGCTATGAGAAATAAAATTCTCTTGTTCTTTTTTTTTTTTTTTTTTTTTC
>PVJS01032972.1:0-22452 GCA_004027185.1 Glis glis | reverse complement strand
CTCCTCCTCCTCCTCCTCCTCCTCCTCTTCCTCCTCCCAGGTCCTCCTTATCACCATGCCCCAGATCTACTCAGATACAAGCTCAGCAGGCCCTGGGACGTGAGGGGAGGAGGGCGGCCGCCCAGCGGCCTCAGGACAGGACCGATGCTGTGGGGTCCTGAGGCTCCTTTGGTGCCTGGTAGAGATGACGAGGCTCTGAGAAAAGCAAGTTCTGGCGACGACCTGAAGGGCAGCCCATGCCTGCTCCACCAGAGCCAACCAGAGCCCTGCACCAGCCCCCAGGTCTCAGGGACCAAGTGGGAAGTTGATCTTCATGCCACCCCAGTCCCCAGACCCCCTGCCCAGTGGTAGCAGGGTCCTTGCAGGGACATGATCCCATTCCCCGACTGTGGGAGCGGGGGACTTTCCGCCCTGTCCCTGGGCAGTGTCGGTAAAGCTGACTGGGGGGCTGACTTTCCCAGCAGAAACAGGCTGGGCTCCAGTGCCCACCCACTCAGGGGAGCGTTTGTGGAGTCCCGAGGCCAGCTGCGCCTCCACCCACCTGGAATCACTGCTGAACGGGAAGGCAGGTTGGGGCTGGTGTCAGTGCTCTCTGGTGGGGCCTGGGCCTTCACCACCCATGGAGACTGAGGCTCTGCAGAAGCCTAGTTGTCACTGTGTGTATTTCATCCCCTGCCCTGGTGTCAGCAAAGCAGCATGGGTGGGCCTGCCCTGCCCCCTCCCTATTGGCAGTGGGGTTCAGAGGAAAATGATCTGAACCCTGCTCCGAGGCATTAGGGCAGTGAGGGTCAGAAGGGCGAGCCAGTGCTGAGGGTCCAGCCCATGCATCTGCTGCTGGTGTGGCCCTGCGGGGAGCTGCACGCACCACCTGCCCTCACACTGCACCCTGCAGGGAGGATACCTGCCAGGAGAGGAACGTTAGCGGGGATCCCAGTGTCGTTGCCTAATATGCCTGATGTCCAGAATACAATGGGGAGTCTCTTGTCATACCAAGAACAGGAAAACCACAACTTCAACGAGAAGAGACAATCCACAGACAGCAACAAGCAGGCAGCTCTGCCACTGGAATCACTTGAAAGCAATTTTAAAGTAGAAATCATAAAAGTACTGCAACAAATACTTATAAATTCTCCTGACACATGTTTTTTTTTTAAAAAAAACTTAGCAAAGACATAGATGCTACAAGAAAGAACCCATAGAAATTATAGAACTAGCATACACTAAATAAAATAACGACCTTCTGGATGGGCTTGATAGCAGAGTAGAGACAATGAAACCTAGAGTTGGCGAAGTTGAGAACAGATCAACCGAACTATCCCAGCCCGAACAACAGAGAGAACAGAACAACACGAAAGGACGAAGTCTTAGGCATCTGTGTGGTAATACATAAGAGCCGATGCTCGTGTTACTGGAGTTCCGGAAGGAGACAAGATAAAGAATTGAGCTGAAGAAATATCCAAAAATATTCATGGCTGAAAGAGTCCCTACTTTGATGGAAACCATAAACCTACAGATTCAATAAGCCAAGCAGACACCAAAGAGGCCAAACCTAAAGGAAAGCCAAGAAAGGATGGGAAAACATAGATAATTATATGAACATGATTTTTGTTAGAAAAAGCAAGAATAGGTCTGTAAATGTCGGATAAAGCTGACTTCAGATCAAAGGAAACTGCTAGTGACAAATGATAGGAGGAGCGCTCCATCGGGAAAACATAAACATCCCACATGTGTATGCACCAACACAGAGGCTTGAAATACACGTAGCGAAACCCATTAGAGCTTAATGGAGAAGCAGAAAACTTGCAGGTAGAGTCGGACCCTTCCATGCTCCACTTTGAGCAGCCAACAGAACCGCTAGACAGAACACCAGTCAGGTTATAGGAAAACTGAACAACACAGTGAATGGCACCCAAGCGATGTGGAGAATATGCCACTCAGCAACAGTGGACACACTTTTATTTCAAGACACCACGGAACCGCAAGAGAGGTGGACCATATCCTGGGCCATGAAACAAATGTCTGCAAGTGTAAGAGAGTTGAAATCATACATGATATTTCTCTGACCATGATGGAATCAAACTGGGAATCAACAAAGGAAGAAAACAAGGAAAATCTCTAAATACTTTGAATTTAAATAATCCCTGGGTCAAAGAGAAAACATCAAATGAAATTTTAAAAATACATAGAACTGAATGTAAATGAAAATATAACATATCAATTGGGTCTGGTCATGCACGCCTGTAATCCTAGTAATTGGGAGGGGGAAACAAGGAGGATCACAGGTTTGAGGCCAGCCTCAGCCACTTAAACTCTCTTCAAAATTAAAATAAAAAGGGTTTGGGGTGTAGCTCAAAGGTAGAATACTCCTGGGTTAGATTAAAAAATAAAACATATCAAAATATGTGAGATGCATCGGTGTAAGAATTTTTATAAATTAATAAATGCTTACATTAGGAAAGATATTGATATTGAGTTTCTATCTTAATAAAACAGAAAAAGAGCAAAACAATCAGAATAAAGTAAATAATAAGAGCAGAGATAAATGAAATTGTAAAGAGGAAAGCTATTGAAAAGACCACTAGCTTTTTGGAAGAAAATTGATATGATATATCTCCGGTGAGACTGATTTATAAAGAGGAAAGACACAAATCATCTATATCAGGAATACGACAGAGCTATCACTACAGATCGTACAGACACATATTTGTCCACTTAGAAGAGATGGGACAGCTTTTGAAAAACCACAAACTATCAAAGCTCAACTAAAAGGACAGATTGACCTCAACCCAAACCTTATACAAAAAACAATTTAGAGTGGATGTGGAATCAAATGTGAATTTGTTTTTTCAAATTGAGTTCAGGGGTGCTGTTCTCAAAGTTCTTAGGTGTTAGAAATGTCTGTTTATTTCTTTACACGTCAACGATGACTGGACCTGGGGGTATCCTCTGCAGACATGGACAAAATCTAAGGTTAGACTCATTTATCCTCTAGTAACAACTTAATCTTTACTTTTTTCTTTCCTGGAAGCTCTTTACTCTTTAAACTCAATCATTTTACTAGAATATGTTTGTTCTATGGTATTTCCTGGGATATAGTGTCCCCTTCAGTGAGCGGATTCAGTTTTAGTTTTCTTCTAGTCTATCTTTGCAGTTTTAATCTTCTGGTACTATTTGTTTTGGTCTCTGGGTCTGTCTTCCAGATCTATTATTTTCTCCCTAGTCATTTAAACATTTTTCCCACTACATTTTGCTGTCTCTTTCCTATTCCTAATTTTTTCCAGCAGTATCTACTCTTCTTTTTTCTACTTCTGCTGTAGTTTTTATTTTGGTATATTTTAAATTTCTCTTCCATTTCTTGTCTGAGCTTGAACAGCTTGCTTTGTCTCTTATAGTCTACCATTCTTACAGCTTTTCCTTCAGTCTTTGTTTCAAAGAGATTGTGATTTACATATTCTTTGACATGGAGAGAATTTGCATTTGAAAGTTTCTACTTTCTTGGCACGCTTGTCTTTGGAGTTTGTTTTTCCCTGTCTTTCTGCATGGCCACATCCAATGCATGGTCCAGACATTTGGAGCAATGCAGGACAGTCGCGACAGTACTGATGGCCCTCTGAGGGAGTGCCCTCTGCCTTCTGCCCACAGTTGTCCCTGACCCCTGCCCAGTGTCTCTCAGGGGCCCTGATGATGTGTCCTACAACCTCTCCCATCCTCTTCCTTTTCACTCATCGCTGAGCTGCCAGGCTGTGGCCTGTACCTCACCATCTTCCTCTCTCCTTAATCTCTTGTGTCCTCCTCCTCTTCCTCCTCGTCTTCCTCTTCTTCCTTTTCCTTGTTTTCTGAAACCATTTTATTTGAGAAGACCAGTGGCCTTCCCTTGCTATGCTGGGCTATTCCTTCTTATTTGGACAGACTTGCCTGATCCCCACCCAGACACTGCCAGCACTGCGTGCTGCCTCCAACTTGTCCCCTCAGCCGAGCCCAGCCCTAGTCTCCCCTAAAGCCCCTCAGCTTGAACACACCCCTCCTCAGCTTCTCTCTACCTGAGCTGTTCTTCCTTCTCAGCTTGAACACTGATGCTCCACGGGGTTAGTACTGGACTTCACCATTCGTCCGCCTCCCTGGTCTTCCCCACAGTGCTGAACTCAGAGTCAGTGCAGGGCAGGTGCATCTCTGCCCTGCTCCCTCTTGTGCCCCCATTTTCTCTTTCTGACCACTCAGGGGATTGAGTCTATCCTCAGGTTTCTGCTGTTTGGTGCTAGAAGACAGAATGAGGTCGATCAGGCAGACAGTTCCTCTTTGGCCCTCCCAGAATCAGGGCCTGGGGCATCCACCTCGGCAGAGCAAGCGTGGCCCTGCGTGGATCTGGGCTTGGTGCTGGGAGGGAGACCCATCTGCCTGTTGGAAGCTTCCCCTATGGGACAAAAGTCCCACCCAACAGGGAATGGGGTGTCAGCTCAAGTCCTCCCAGAAGGGGAAGCAGAAGCAGCACTCAGCAGACACGAGGCCTGGGACATGCTGCGGCAAGGGTGGGCCTGGAGCTCTGCCCCTGGGAAGGCAGCAAGGCACCGAGAGGACTGTGTGTATGTGTGTGTGTGTGTGTGTGTGTGCGCGCGCGCGGGCCCGCAGCACAGTCCTAGCAGGTTTGGCTGGGGTGGTGCGGAGGCTCAAGCCAGTCTCCTGTGCCTCCAGGGACAGGGCCAGCTCTTGTACCTTGGATGGACTCCCTCAGGGTCTGGCAGCCTCTGGGGACGAGGTGGGCCTGGAGGGTGCAGCTGGGCTGTCAGACAACTCTGCTTTCACCCAAAGGACCTAAATAGTGCATTTCTCACCTCCATAAAAGCCGCACAGAGCAGAACATAGCACCCATTGCCCTCTGCAGGCCTGGCCCCGCCTCCTCCAGCTCAGTGACAGGACCTGGCCCCGACTTGGAGTCCTGGGCTTGAGTATGGCTCCCTGGCTTGTCATAGCTGGTCCCTTTTCAAGTGCCCAGGGATGCTCGTTTGTAAACTAATGATGGTGACCTTTGTCCCAGGTTTGTGGGTACCAAAGGAGCCCAACTTACAAGTCCAGAGGTGCCTGTTGAGCCCCAGGTATGCACCTGTTGGCCTGTCAGAGCCACAACCCCGTGCTCGCCCTGGGGGATGGGGCCAGAGCCAGGTGTGTGATTTGGGGCTCACCAGGCTCTTGACACGCAGGAGAGCCACAACAACCTGTTCCACGTGGGAGGCCATCGGAGGCGGCCTTGGGACGGTGCCTTCCGGGATGACGGGGTCTGCCTGCAGCTACCTGGGGCCAGGGACTAGAAATTTCTCCTCCCACAGTAGTTTTCCCCACCCTTCCTCCCACCTTCAACTCTCCTCCCTCCTTTCTTGGACTTGCTTTTGGGAAAAATGTCTTTCTTTGAAGGAAAGCCAATGGAGACGGCTGTCCAAATGAGGCCTTGTTCCTGCCAGGAGCGGGGCTCCGGGACGGCCCTGGACATGCCTGGCAGCCCGGCATCCGTGCAGCCTCCTATCTCAGCTTCATCGGCTCGGCTCTCAGCCCTCTGCTCAGACGTGTCTAATGAGGGGATCTCGGTGCGTGCTGGTGAAGTAACCCTCTCCTTCCCACGGCAAGCCGCCCCTCCACACTCCCGTCACACTTGGCTTTCTCTAAACTGCACGGGCCTGTGGGGTTCCCCTGCACCCCTAAAGCCTTGGGGCCAGGACTCGAGCTCTGCTGAGCACATTGCTCTCCAGGGAGGAGGAAGGCTTGGGCTCCTATTGGCCAGCCTGGCTCACCTCGTCTCTCCCGCCTCCAGAGCTCTCTGGAATGTGTGTCTAATGATGGCCTCTGTTCCAGGCCTCAAGCCAGCCAGCATCTCTACCACCCGAAAAGGTGGCCTTTCCAGTAACGCATCCCCCAGACGTCAGAGCAGCAGGGGCGCCGCGGGGCATTCTCCTTTCCCACGCTGGCGGTCTCATCATCTCAGGCAGCTGTAGCAGGAGCTGAGAAAAGACAGGAAACAAACTTGTGTGTGTGTGTGTGTGTGTGTGTGAGGGGGGGGGGACTTGAAAGTCAAGGGTGTTAGTGTTTTGCTTATTAATTATTTGAATTTATCAACTCTTGAAATCGATTTTTGCAAAGGTCGCCCTCATTTGGTGTCAGCCAAGCAGATACTCGCTCTGGCCCCTGGGGCCTGAGGACTTTGGGTCAGCGCCAGTGCGTGCCTGTCTCGCTGAGTTCTCTCTACAACAGGCTAGTAGGTGCTTGTTGGTGTCCCTGCGGGGCGTAGGGGAGTGAAGGGCCAGCCTGGCCAGTCCCCTGTGGGTTCTGAGTCCCAGCCACAGAGCTCTTCCCACCCCATCCTCCCCAAGGATGGTCCGGAGCTCTGCAGGTCTGCAGGAGGACAGGTTTAGAGCATCCACGGAGGGCCACGGAAACAACAATGGCATTCGTTCAAAAGAGAGAATTACTGTTTTCTTTTGGGTGCAGTAAAAATAGCTTGTACATTCCAAAACAGCAGTGCAGGTGCCTGCTCAGGACTTTCTGTCTTAAAGAAAAACAAACAAACAAAAACGTATCGCTGCAGGGTTGTTGAGAGGGAAATGGTCTTCCTCCCACCCCTGCCCAGCGCCAGGGCCACTGTCCACCTATCTGTATAAAATGTCTTTCCTCCCGGTGTCTCTAGGAAAGCCAAGCCGGGCTGGGTGTCTGTCCTTTTGTGTATTTCAGGGGAAGACAAAAGGCTTATTCTCAACTGGCAGGGCGGCAGGGCCCTCCCTCCAGCCAGCTCGTCCTCCCCCTGCCTGGGCCTCCCTTCTCTCCTCTCCCACCATCAAGAGAACAGAACAGGAGGGAGCCTTTGTGGGGCCAGCCAGGCAGGCTGTGGGAAGCACCTCTGGCCCGGCAGTGATCGGGCTGAACCAGGCAGCAGGTCGGGTTGGTGCCCCCAGGGCCCCCGCCCTTCCAGGGTTCACAGCCACAGCCATGGAGCGCGGGGCCTGCAGGCCTGGGCACTTTCCACCACTCGGATGTCTGCTGAGTTTGAATCACTCCTCCCTAAACCTGCCCGGGAGAGGCACTGGGGGAATGGGGGGGTCCTGAGGAGGTTTTCCAACATGGTCCAGACCCGGGACAGAGGTGTCGGTGTGAGCGCTGCCCACAGAGGGGAGCCAGGGAGATGCAGGCCGTGAGCTTAGGCACTTTCCTCAGCCTCTGAGGAAGGTGGTGGCGAAGATGAGATGGGACAATGCTGCTTATTCTAGCCTTCAACGCACACCCACACACTCACACAGGTGTGCACATGCTCAAACACACGCACATTCACGTGGACACACCTCCACCCATACATGTGTACATACACACACCCACATATGCATGCACACACACATGTGTACACACCGTGTCCACCCTCCCGCACACACCTCCACTAGGAGCGGCTCTGGCTAGACGCCTGGCGGGGAAAGCCGGAGCCCCTCGCTGCAGCTTGGGTGGCAGAGCAGAGTCCCACTGTCCCAGGTTTCCTGCCTGCCCCGCGAGGTGTCTGTGTAGGTGACAGTGGGGACTGTGCTTGGGGGCAGGGCCGGCCCCAGGTCCTCACTGCACAGATGTGGACACCAAGTCCCCTGGGCCCGGGACCATGTTGTCCGGCCTGCATGATGAGGCCACCCTGGAAACCTCCCTCCTGTCCTGGAAGCAGCTCCAAGGCCGTGGTCTCTTGCCTCCCAGGGACACCGGGGTTTCCTGACTGGGGAGACAGGGCACCCATGGAAGTGCGTGCGCCCCTGATACAGATGCCACCTCTGTGAGGGCTTCTGCCTGAGGACCCTCTGTCCCCAGAGCTCCTTATGGATGGGTCCTGCCTGCACGTGCGGGGGACAGACCCCATGTCTGGTGGGACACAGGGCCCAGGGAAGTGGAGACATCCAAGTTTCACCCCCTCTTTACAACTCGGCCTTGCATGCGGGGAAGGAGGAGCCCAGGGGCCTGTGCCCTGCATAGGGGCAGTGACAGGAAGAGGAGGCACCCTGGGGGACTGAGGCCTTGAGGGCAGGAGCCTGCCTCAGTTCCCTGCGGGCTTCTGTGAGGACACTGGCCGGTTCTGCAGAGGTTACAAGGCGGGTGCGGAGAGCAAGGAAGGCCCTGGTCAGAGGTGCGGGCAGAGTGAGGAGCCGGGCTCAGAGAGCACCACGGCCACCTGAGAGGGACACCACAGGACTGCAGGCATTGCCGGGGACGGTCTCCACTCCGGAGCTGTGGAGAGGGCCCGAGCTGCTTCAAACATATGGTGTATTTGAAGATGTCTTTGATAAGCAGTGCAAGCTCTTAATTTCCCTGTCTTCACTTCCAATTGCCTGTGTGACAAGATGGGGCGTGGCACAGGTCTGTGTGGAGACGGGAGAGTGATGGCGCTTCAGGAAAGCGCGGGACTGGAGACAGGTTTCCCTGCAGAAGAGCTGCCAGCTGACCACGGTCACCCAGACCTGGATGCTCGGCGGGTGTTGCCTCCAGATGAAGGGCTGAGCCGCCACACGTGGAAAGCAGCGGCGCACTTGTTGCCAACGAGCAAACACGAACCTTTTCAAATGAAAATGACAATTTTGGAAAGCATGCATTCCTACTGTGAGTTTGATGGCTCCCCAGCACACTTCTGATGAAGTGACGGAGATAGTAATGAATGTGATTTTAAAAAAAATATTCAGTAACAAAGTGTATCAATGTTCAGAAAAATCTACATACATTGAAGCAATATTTTCCAAATGGTTTATGCATGACGTTATTAAAGCATGTGTGGGTAGGAGAGCCACTCACAGTACAAGGTAGACCAATGGATTTAATAACTGATACAGAAAGCTTGCTGATTCTAGTGGTTCTAGATTCCGCATTCCAAGTCACTTTAAGAAACTATCACTTTGTCAAGTTTGGGTGTAGTATTAAAGAGGCATATCTACAGTTATGTGAAAGACCCGTCAGAATACTTCTCCTTCCAATGACGGATCTGTGTGTGGCTGGATTTTCTTTATTCACTTTGCGTAGAACATATTGCAACAGATTGATGCAGGAAGACCATGCAAACAGCTGTCTTTCCAATGAGGCAGCAGGTGAAAAGCGATCGTAGAAATGTAAAATGATCCTTTTCTCCTCGCAAAATTATTTTTTAAATATGCTATTTTTTCGTAAAAGTGTTATGTTAACATGTAGTGGGTTTATCCTTACTTCTACATGAATTAGTAAATACATGTATTTTTAAAATCCTAAGTTTTAATTTTTCATATGGTAACTCTCAAAGGAGAGAAGCCGCATCAAGAACGCCCTGGGTTCTTCAGTCACTTTCAGAGAGTGAAGGGGTTCCCAAACCCACAGGTCTGAGAACCACTGTCAGTCGACTACGCCCTCCTGTAGGACCTCCAGCCCCGTTTTGACAATGATGGTGGCACCGGGGGTGTCCTTGAGAAGCCTGCGAGCCTTGTGTGGGCCTGTTCTGCAGAGAAATGGCGTGAGACACAGGCTTCTGTGCACACACATTAGTGGGGAGTGTTGGTCCAGATGCTGGAGGAGGGACAAGAATGGGTCATCAAGTGGCCTCCTACCAGGACTGGGTGCTCGCCACCTGAGGCTGTCTGAAGAGCCATGTGAAGGGAGCCCTCAGAATGGGCCTGGGACGGCAGGAGGGCATGCACGGGGATGCTGGGGTGCTGTGGAATCCTGTGATGGCATCCACCAGTGTGGGGTGAGAGGCACGGAGAGGGCCTGGGGAGGGTGCTCAGGTCGAGAACCTGGGCAGAGCCGGCTGCTGCAGCTGCTGCCCTGGGAGGCAGGGAGGCCCAGAGTGTAGACAGCAGTGCCCAGGAGGGCCCAACACACACACACACACACACACACACAGGGGGCCCCTTTCTTCTTCTTCTTCTCCTTCTCCTTCTCCTTCTCCATCTCCATCTCCTTCTCCTTCTCCTTCTCCTTCTCCTTCTCCTTCTCCTTCTTCTTTCTTTTGGTACTGGGGATTGAGCGGGGCATTCTACCTCCGAACTACACCCTCAGCCCTATTTTATTTTGACCTTGAAACAAGGTTTCAGTAGGTTGATGAGAGTCTCACTACTTGCTGAGACTGGCCTTGAACCTGTGAACCACCAGTTTCAGCCTCCCAAGTACTGGGATTACAGGAGTGCGCCACCATGCCTGGCTCCAGAGGGCCCCTTTCTAACCTCAGTGTGGTCACAGGGAAACCCTAGTTATGAAATGGGGTTCTACCTGGACTCTCTGTGTGTGTGTGGGGGGTGATGGGAACGGGGGCATCTTAGTCCAGTCCTTAGGTTCTGCTTTAACAGAACCTCACACACTGAGCAATTTCTAAACAACTGCAGTTTGTTCAGCTCTTGGTTCTGGAGCCTGGGAAGCGCAAGAGTGTGGAGCGGCCATCGGGCCAGGGCCCTTGTGCTGTGTCATCCGTGTGGAGGGCAGGACAAGGCAGCGTGTGCAGGACAGAGGAAACCGGGCCAAACTCACCCTTTTTCCTAGGAACCCCCTCCAAGAAAACAAACCCGCTGGCTTGATTACAGCGCCAAGCCCTTTGGGAGGCCGCGCCCTGGAGGCTGACCTCCCGTGGAGACCCTCAGCTCTGCCACCCTGGTGGCTAAGTTGCGTTGTGCATTTTGGAGTGGCCTTTCAGACCCCAGCACCGGGAGTGGTCAGAGTGGCTGTCTGCTTCGGCCTCACCCACTTCTTCCCCAGTGTGGGGAGGGCAGCTTTCAGGAAAAGGGGGAGCCGGGTGAGGCCAGGGCCTTTGGGAAGCTCCACCAGGCCACTCTCTCCCCTCGAGTGGAGATGGACCAGCAGCAGGAGCTGGTCCTGGTGGGCATTCTGAATCTCCACCTTCCACCTGCTCCCCAAAGCCCGAGGTCTACCTGGCGCAGCGGCCCACGCCTCACAGTGGCTTCTCCCAGGCTCGCTCTGCGCTCTCTGGGGTTGCTCTTTTGTCCGCCAGTCCAGGAGCACTGATTTCCAGGGGCGTGGCCCAGGCCAGGAACACCCCTCTCCACGCTCCAGGCCAGCTCTTCCTCTGCCTTGGGCCCAGGACCTTAAGAGCGGGTCTGCAGGGAGCAGGGGAGGCTGGGCACTGGCCTCCAGGGTCTCCTTGGTCACCTGAAGAGGCCCGTGGAGCAGGAGTGACGCAAGGAGGGCTCGCGGTTATCCAGGTCCCACCCTGGCTGTGTGCGTGGACTGCCCCCCCCCATGCCGCTGGTAATGCCAACCACAGAGCTGCGGAACCGAGCAAGGCGGGGGCGGGCCCAGGCCATGTTCCAGCGGATGGGAAGGGCTGAGGCCCAGGATGGGACCCTGGTGTGTGTAGGGGGGCTGCCGGAGACTGCCGGCCAGCACTGGGTTGAGAGAAGTTCTGCAGGAAAGATCAGGGAGTCAGGGCAGCCTGCCCCAGCGTGCCGTCTGCCCCTTCCCTGCCCAGCGCCACAGCCCCACACCAGCCCTGCATCTGGCCTGCTCTTTCCAGAACCATTTCCAGTGCCTGGAGGGCTGGCCTCTATGCTTTCTGCACACACAGTCATTGCTGAGATTTTCCTGAATGGGAAGGTCCTAAGAATCAAGAGGCATGGCTCCCCAGCTCCACTGCCAGGGCCTCCCCGCCTGCTGTCCTCCAGCCTGCATCCACACCGCTGCCCCAGCCTCCAGGTCCAGGGCTCTGTGGATTTCTCAGTCCCTGCCATTCCAGGCCACATTTCTCCTAATTCCTCCTGGTCTGGGCACCTGAGGTCCTGGAGGGTCCCTTTAGGGTTCCTTCCTTCTGACTCAAGATGGACCCTTTGTCCCCAGCAGGTGTGGCCTGGTCAGAGTGGTTGGATGTCCTTCTGTGGCCTGCATCTCCTGTCACTAGGTGCTGCTGAACTCTTTGTCCTATGTCTAGCTGGTCTGCAGGCCCCTGTTGACATGGGGCCACAGGGCTTTCTTGGGCTGGAACTCCTTCCTTCAAACAACTGGCTGCTCTCACTGACCTCTCACGGCAGAAGACCCCTTCTGCACAAGATCCACAGCCCGGGCTAACTCATGCGCCCTCTGTGCCTTTTTTTTTTTTTTTTTTGTACTGGGGATTGAACCCAGGGCTGTTCTACCTCTGAGCTACATCTCCAGCCCTTTTTATTTTGAAACAGGATCATAATAGGTTTCTGAGGGTCTTTCTAAGTTTCTGAGGTTGGCCTCAAACCTGTGATCCTCCTGTCTTGGATTCCTGAGTGCTAGGATTACAGGCATGCACCACCATGCCCAGCTAACCCTCCAGGTCCTTCTGATGAGTTTCCATGTGCTTCCCTCTGTTTCTACTCCAACCTGGAGACCCCAGATGCACCTGTGCCATCACTGCAGAGAAAGGGGGCTTAGGCTATCCCCTCAGGCCCTCCAGGTGGGATGGAGTGCCAGGTAATAGGAGCACTGAGCAATTATGTATGAAAAATTCATTCCATTGTTTTCCTAATAAATTAACTTAGCTCATGAGGAAGAATAAAATTAATTTTATTTGTCGGGTGCATGAAAACCAAAGCAAGCCAACTTTAAAAATGCATATAATATGTACAGCAACTATTTCTAGCACAATAAAGCCAATTATTTCCAAAAGAGAAATGTAGTACTGGAGAGAGCATATCTATAGCAACTGTCAGGCGCTTATTCCTGTCTATTTTAAGCAATGAAAAGTCAAGACTATGCAAATGGCTGTAAGTGCACTTTTATAATAAAATGTTCGGAACTTCAGGCAGTTACTCGTCCCGCTATGCACCTCTTAGATCCCAGGTTTTTCCACTTCAATCTTGGACTTTGGGGATGTTAATGTTGGGATTGGCTTTCCCAGGATTCAGGGATGGGTGGGGTGGGCTGAGCACTGGGTACGGCTTGTCTCTCTCCCCTCCCCCCACACCTGACTCATCCTGTGTCCCCTCCTCCCACATAGCCACTCTCAGGGCCATCTTTTACTACCCACTTTTCTGTCTCCAGACCTGTCCCCAACTCTGCAGGCTGGGCCAGCCTCTGCAAGCCTGGGTGGCTGACCATGGTGAAATGATTCCTGGGGAAACAACTTCTTAGGCAGCCTTGTGCAAGCAAGGTACCCCAAAGACCTCTTCTCAAATCTTCCCCTTTCCATTGTTTCCACTGTCAGGCTCTTGAGCCTGTGCTGAGCGTGGGGGTTCTTGTTGATTCCTGAGATTCCCTCATGGCTTCTTTCCTATTGTCTCTGTGCACAGTATTTAACTTCTATTTAGTGATGGCAATCTATTCAGCAACCATACCTTTCTTGGCCCCAATTTTACACACACATTTTTGGCCAAATTGCAGGTTTAAAAAATCTTTCTGTTCCTGATTATCACTGTAAACCTGGATAAAAGCGACCAGCAATACCCATGCCACTGCCTGAATGTTATGTAACCTTGAACTTTTCTCCACCAAATTAATTAGTCCATCACCTTTAAATTTGGCCTCATACAAAGTCTCAGAACATGGGGAAAATGTAGACAAGTTTTTTTGCCTGAATGTAACATGAATCTTCTCTAGTCCAGTTCCCTATGGAGCCCTCCTTGCTATCTGCAACCTGATGAGCACAGTCTTTACTGTCTACAATCCTGTCAACATTCTGATCTTCTGAGCTCCCACCAGAATCGCCCATTAAGCTCTGCTGACAACATTCTAAGGTTTCTTGAGCCTGCACCCCTGGACCTTTCCAAATTCCTCTGGCAAGCCAGTCCCAAAGATTTCTGACTAACATAGGTGAGTCACAGCATGGGCACCACTCCTGGTACCAATTTTTTATTAGTTAGCTTTTTTTGCTGATGTGACAAAAATACCCCAAAAGAACAACTTAGAGGAGGAAAGGTTTATTTTGGCTCATGGTTTCAGAGATTCAGTCCATGATTGGACAGCTCCAAGGCAGAAGCATCATAGCATGGGGCATGGTGGAGGAAAGCTGAGCTATGAGGAGGAGGAGGAGGAGGAGGAGAGAGAGAGAGAGAGAGAGAGAGAGAGAGAGAGAGAGATAGAAAGTGTCCATGGACAGATACAGTCCACAGGGCCATGCCCCCCAAGTGACCTACCTTCTCAAGCCACGCCCCACCCACCCACCTGAAGTTATCACTCAGTAAATCCATTCAAATCATTAATCCCACAATGGATTCATGCACTTATGAGGTTAGAGCCCTGATTCAGTTATTTCACCTCTGAACATTTTTGCATTGCCAACACATGAGATTTTCTGGGGGACTGTCTATATCCAAGTCATAACAGCAATTAAATAATAATATAATACTCTTAGGTGGTCCAGAGTTTATATTCATATTCCACCAATTTTCTATCCTAATATTTCCCTTCACAGCCATGTTTGCCCTGTCTGGGATCTGGTCCAGGATCACACAAGCCTGATCACTTGCTTTTGCTCTGGAACAGGTGCTCAGCCTCCATCCACTCTGAACTTGACAAGGATGAAGATTGCAGGCCATCATTTTGCAGGATGTCCCGAGGGTTGGGTCCAGTGATCCACTTTGGGCATGCACACCCCACAGGGAGGTGGCATGTGTTTCAGTCCATTGGATCAGGAAGGCCGTGATGTTCATCTTTCAATCACTCAGTTAAGGTGGAGGCCCCACCAGCTCTTCCATTGGTAAGTTACTTCTCCTCTGACTAATGAGTACTTGTGAGGCCAGCATGTGAGACTTCTCTTCCCCCTTGAATGTTCACTAGGTCATTTCTGTTTTGTAACTTCATCCCTTCTCTACTGATTAATCCACATTCTGCTGTGAAGAGGAGCTTTTTCTTCTCTCCTCTTTTATATCAGTATGGCTCCTTTTTTATATCAGCATTTACCCCTTTATTTTTATATCGGTATAGCCCAGAGTCTTGACTTATCCGGTGGGTTATAATCTGTTACTATCACTACTTATCTTGATGCTCAAACTATCCCACATTTGACCATCAGATTTGACCATCAGGGGACGGTTCAGATAGGATGTACCTCATGGGCTTCACTCAGATGGATCTGAGACTGCAGGTGAGTGGATGGGCTGATCAACTGGTGAGCTCTTGGTGTTTTGATAAAATCCCAGTGTTTATGAGTCAGGCTTCACTGTGTTCCCCATCCAGGGCTCCCCATCCTACATCAGCTCTGTCTCTCCTGCAGACCTGCTGAATGGGCTCCTCCTCCACCATCTCCCGGACCCCTCCATCGGGAGCGCCCCTCCAATTCTTCAGTCTGTGCATCCCGCTGAGACCGTGGGAGCCG
Organism: Glis glis; assembly: GCA_004027185.1. NCBI lineage: Eukaryota > Metazoa > Chordata > Mammalia > Rodentia > Gliridae > Glis > Glis glis. Next base: position 7,202 of record PVJS01032972.1, on the reverse strand, counting down.
CTTCCTACCTGCCCACTCTCACATTCCCAAACACTGCAGAAGGAGTCAAGCTACTTGGAGAAGCATCTGGCAGCACATAACAGGAATCATGAAATTGCTCGTTCCATTTGACCTCGTGGTGATATTTCTGGGAAATCATTCTGAAAGAAAATTCCGAAAATGGACAAAAGCCTGTGCACACAGAGGTTTATTGCAGAATTATGCAACTTGCGAAGTAAATTGGATGCCTGTCAGTAGGGGAGTGCTGGGTGATTTACAGCACACTGAATGCGTGGAGTATTATATCGCCTCTCATATAATCCTTGAGATTATGAAGCAACAAGAAAAATGCTTATGATCTATTATTAAGTAGAAAAATGCAGAGCACAAACCCCTTGTATACCTTGAGTAGAGGTATGGGAAATGAGGCAGAGAGTTTCCCTGAGCAGCCAACATCAGAATTCCTGCTGGGAGTGAGGTGTTTTTCTTGTCTGAGGAGGTCTTGGCACAATTGTGCTGTGGATCGGATGTGGCTTCTTTGTCCACAGCATCCCGGACACAGGGAGAATGGTCCCTCTGATTGGACAGGCACAGCGGGCCAAAATGGGGGTTGCTGCTTTCTCAGACCCCTGTCTGGGCCCAACACACCTGGCCTCGTGCAATATTCCCAATGCAGAGACAGGTAGCTCCAGGTGTGTGGCCTCCCGAACCATTCACAGGAGCCGAGTTCTCATGTCAGCCCCCATCACAACATCATGGGATGAAAGAGGGGATGGGCCAAGGACATTTTCCCTGCTCAGTATACCCTGGGATGTCAAACCTCGTGTCTGGAGATACATGGCAAATCCAATGTTTTTAACATGACGGGGACCGGGAAGAATGCATCTTTGCTCTCAGTCTTCATCTTTGGGCTTCTAGCACCTTTATTAGTCTTTTACTGAAACCCAGGTATTTCAGCTGCTGTGACCCAAAAAACCCAATGACAACAACTTAGAGGAAGGAAGATTTATTTGCTCGTAGTTCTGGAGTTTTCAGTGGTTTAGTCCATGTTAGGCCAGGTGAAGTCTGTGGAGCTCAGGACATACATGGCGCAGGGAGGAGAGAAGGAGAGAGAGAGAGAGAGAGAGAGAGAGAGAGAGAGAGAGAGAATGCAAGGGCTTTGCTCTCTGGAGAGAGCTAGTGAAGGGGGTTTATGGACACATGCACATTCCCCAAGGCCACACCCTCAGGGGCCCTTCCTCAGCAACCAAGCCCTGCCTCCAACATGGCTGCCTTGTCTGTGTGAAGTCTGGGGGCCATTCTAAATCCAAGCCCTGACACCAGGAATGCCACTGTTTCCAGTATCTCTGACAGACAGCTGGCATCCAGCAGCACACAGTACACGAAGACAATGCATTGAAAAGGAAACTCTATTTTTCTAATTATAAACATTTCACGGGTTTCCCACAATGTGATGGGCAGAGCTGCTGTGGGTACCTGTCTGGCCAGAGATGTTTAGGAATAATGGATGGAACATGTGTGCAAACTTGTATGTGTGCACGCATGTGCATGTATGTGCAAAGATGAAGTTGAGTTCAGGAGAAAGAAGAGGAAGTATTTGAGGGACTGACTCCATCCCAAAGCAGGGTGACAAGCCTGGAGCTTGGCCCGAGCGTGGGCCAGGGCCAGGCCCGTAGCAGGGACAGGACCCTGGGATGGAAGGCCTTCGGCCTGCCTGGGTCTCTGAAAGAAACCAAGTCCCTCCTGAAGGGAAAACACAAAGCCTCCCAGACATTTCCATGTGCCTGGATTAGTGCAGCCCACGGGCTTTGGGGATCTCGAGTTGAAGACAGCCTCCCAGCTGGCTCAGCCAGGTCCCTCGTGGGGTGTCCAGTGGAAGCCAACTCTGCTCCACAGCAGTGGTCTCCAGCTCTAGGGCCAGGAGACGACCCCCAGGGCAAGGGGTCCCACCGAGGGAGCACGGGCAAAGTAAACACATGGAAACAGAGGTCAGCTGGGGCTGCTGTTGTTTAAGAATGCACGGGATGACACGGGAGCGAGACTTGCAATGTCGTCGTGATGGTGTGAAGCTCCCAGCCTTCCCGTGAGCCTGCGTATGAGGGAGCAGAACCCTTCCTTACCGCAGCCCTTTTTGATTTGTTAAAAACAATAACATGATATTTTCCCAGGTGGAATTCTGGTGTCAGCTATTGTCTGCCGGTTTTAAAAATTTCTTTTTATTTAGTAGGAAAACCCCCCAATGTTGCTTTAAAGAAAAACATGTGGAAAGAAGCAGGGTGGGCCCAGGGGAGGGGCTGGGATGGACCTGGAGATCTCTGGGCTCTACCATGATGCAGGCCACTGGAATTCTATGCCCTTCACTCTTCCTCTGAGATGTGGGACAAGCTGAGGTGAAAGCCCCCAGGGAATCATCAAAGGGCCTACAGAGTCAGCGTCACTGTTGGCTGGTCATTGGCTGTGCCCATCTGCCATCTAGACTTTGAGGAGGTCATCAAAGTCTAGACCTCCTCAGGGGGACCCACTATGGGCTGGACACCCCTTCTCCCCCTTTGGTGCCTCATCTGCCACTCAGCCCAGCAGAGATCAGGATGAGTTTCCTGTTCACAGGGACCCATGGCTTATGTTTTGTGACCACACCATGGGCCTGACCTCAGCTGGAGCACAGGGGTTCTGGGCCGGAATGCTGAGTGATGTGAGCTGCAGACAACAGGTCAGCAGCGGAGGGTGACGGGCACGGGCGGGCTTTGCAGGGCCAGGCTGGCCAGACAGGCAACTGCAGGGCGGACGCCGTGTGGCAGGGGAGGGCAGGGGCCCCATGGAAGGGCGCCCTAGGTCTAAAGAGCTCCTTTCTGCTTTTATCCTTTATGAAAGTGTTCCTGGGCTTTCCCGGCTGGGCGCAGGCTCTCAGTTGGTGAGAAGAAGAGGCTCAGGGAGAAGAGGCCACCGTGGTGGCGCAGTGGCGAGGGAGCCCTCGCTCATCCAGGCGTCCTGGTCTCTATCACAGGCTTCTTATTTCTGCGGCAGGTCTGGGACCCTCCAAGTCACGCCACAGAGACCCAGAGCTGTTCCAGTGTGCCCACAGCGGCCCCAAGGGGCACCTCTGGCAGCTTAGGGTGGAAAGCCCGGCAGCCTCTGGAGGAAGGGACAGTCAAGGTCCCAGGCCCCAGATTCCCTCCTGCAGGGAGCCGGAGCCGTCTCCCTCCTGTCCTGTGTGGACGCCGCTGGGAGGCGGTGGGCCACAGTCCTGCATCAAGCCAGGCAAGCGACAGTGGCCTCCTGGGCTGCACCAGCCACGCAGCTTCTCCTGTGGAGTTTGTCACTGCTCATGTCCCTTGTCAACACTGGTGCGGCCTTGGCTGAGTGTCACCCAGGGTCAGGGCCACCACTTCCACCTGGGCATGTCTAGCAGCACAGGTCACCTGCAGTCAGGACTGGGCAGGTGGCCCAACAGGCAGGATCCGAAGCAAGGTGAGCCTGCTGGGCAGTAGGAGCCCAGGCCTGTCAGGGGCCCAGGTGCTGCTCCCCGGTCCACCCTCCCCGGCAGTGGGCGGCCCCGGGGGTCTTAGTTCTGGTGCTGGGGACGGGGCTCAGGCCGGCCAGCCTGCACACTGTCCCATGACTGATGCTCCCAGGGTGGCCTCTGGGAGCACAGAGCCCTGGGCACCCCTGCAGCGGGAGCCGAGGCACTATCAGCACAAATGGTGTTTTACATGGGCCAATGAACAAGTCCTCACTAGAAACTCAAGCCAGCCTGCAGGGCCCGAGGGCTGCGAGCTGTGGTTTTCTGCCCCCTGTGAGGCAGGTCGCTGGGCTCCGTGGCCAGGCCTCATATCTATGCCTGACGGAGCATGACCAGCCTGGTTGCCAGACATGGAGAGCTTAGCCCTGGACATGACCATGTGAGCTGAGGCGGTTGGGGCTAGGGAAGGCGGGCTGTGATTCCGCACCTGTCCCCACAGCCCAGGGACCTCTGCTTCCCACCCACCACCACCATCCTGCCCCAGTCACCCATATGTGCAGTCCACAGCTCCAATCTCAGCACCCACTACAAGTTCTCCTCAACCCAAATACTCCAGAACCTTCTTAAGTGCAGCTCTGGTTCTGAACGGGGGGATTAAACCCACTGATCCCTTAAGTTTTCAAAGACTGAAGTTTGAATGGAATCGCGAAACTGGTTCTGCTAGGTTCATCTGGGCTTTCTTCTCAGACCATGCCACGGGCACAGGGACTAAGGGAACCTCACAGATTTGCCAAGCCACAGCCCTTCAAAATCAACCCCAGACCTTTTCCAAACCCCTAAATTCCATGGGATATTTTGATCTCTATTAAACTCGTATAAAATAATACCACTTGTAAAGGGGTTTCTGACCTGCTGCCTGGGTTCTGGGATATCGAGTATCCACTTGGCAAAGCAGTCCCTGCCCTGGAGGGCTTGAGGCAGCCCCGTGCCAACTCCCCTGTTTTAGTCTGCTTTTCCATCGCTGTGACCAAAATACATGCATGAAAAACAAACAGGAGGAAAAGTTTGACTCATGGTTTCAGAGGTACAGTCCATAGTCGGCCAACTCCAAGGCAGACATCATGGTGGCACGGCCTGGCGGAGGAAAGCTGAGCTCAACTTAATGGCAGCTGGAAGCAGACAGAGAGAGAGAGAGAGATGGAGGGAGAGAGAGACAGACAGACAGACAGACAGAGACAGACAGAGACAGACAGACAGACACCAAGGACAGATATAGTCCCCCAGGCCATACTCCCAGTGACCTACCTCCTCCAGCCATGCCATACCTGCCTAAATTACAGCCCAGTAAATCTATTCAAAATATTCATCTATCAATGGGTTAATCCGTTGATGAGATCAGAACCCGATTCAATTATTTCACCTCTGGACATTTTTGCATCGCCAACAGTGAGCTTTCCCAGGGGACAGTCTATATGTAAACCACAATACCCCTTTAGGAACAGACACCCCAGACCATCTTCCGCAGCCTGGCAGCTGTGGCCCTGGATCCCTGATGCCCAGCCCTGGAATCTGGGCTGGATCCTGCCGCATGGACCTGTACTATAGAGCAGTATCACAGCCACGGCTGCCACGGACACAACACACACATCCTAGAGGTCACCGGCCTCGCGTGCACTCACCTGTGTGTGGCCAGTTCTGTAGAATTTTATCACATGTGTGGAGGCCTGTTTCCACCACCAGACAGACCACATGGAACAGTCCATCTGTGAGGCCCTCCTGCTGTCCCTTAAGGCCGCAGCCCCTCCCCGGCCCCGAGTAACCACTTATCTCTTCTCCTTCTCCATTATGTTGAAATTTTACAGACTACCTGAGCTTTTCGATTGCCTTTCCCATTTACATACTCCCTTGAGATGACCCAAGTTTTTTTGTTTTTTGTTTTTTTTTGTGTGTGTGTGGTACCGGGGATTGAATCCAGGGGCGTTCTACCTCCGCGCTACACCCCCGGCCCTATTTTTTATACTTTAGTTTGAAACCAGGTCTCACGAAGTTGCAGAGGGCCTCACTAAGTAGAGAGAGAGAGAGAGGGAGAGCTCTGAGGCTGGCCGCGAACCCGGATCCTCCGGTCTCCGCCTCCCAAAGTACTGGGATTACAAGCGTGCACCACCACGCCCGGCCTGACCCAAGTTTTTGTATCCATCGTTTGTTCCATTTGCTGCTGGGCCGTGTCCCATGGTGTGGAAGACCCCAGGTCAGCCATCCCCTGCTAAGGGCAGCAGGTGCATCCCAGCCTGGACCGCCATGAACGAGGCTGCTGTATGCACTAGGGCAGGATTCCAGCCTTCTTACATTCTCACGTGTGATGTTAATCCTTCCAATGTTCACCTAAACTTCTGTGGACAGTGTGTGAAGGATTCTGCGTGACTAGAGCCTCCTTCCTCTGGGGTGAGAGCCAAGGCTCCGCTGCAGCATCCGTGGGTGTGTGAGGAGCTGCCAGGCTCCTCTAATGGCTGGGCTGCCCTCCACTCCCATGGTACTGGGCCCTTGTGGAATCTGGTGCTAATGCCATTCTGATCTTCTGTGTAGCACTGAGGACATGGAGTCCCTTGAGATGACCCACATCAGCTCAGGGGGCCGTCCTCGGTGTAGCTGCCTGCAGAGACATGCAGGACATGCAGGATGTCCCCAGGCTCTGCCGCCCCAGGACCTCCTGTCCATGGCTCGCTGCGTGTCTCAGGTTTGCTGGTGTTGGGTGTGGAATGCACTTCTCGCTGTCTCAAAGGCCCTGATGGTCCAGCTCGGGCCTCAGAGCCTGTGGCCCATCCCAACGGCCTTTTCTGTCCTCCCCAGCCAACGCAGGCCTCGCCCGTCACTGTTGGCCACCTGCTTATTTCCTGCCCGGTGCCTATCACCGATGGTTTCTCGGTTGTGGCTGGTTGCTGGATCTTCTCAGCAGTGAGTTCCCCGAGAAGAGAGATGCTCCTGGCTCGGTTCAAGCTGCGCTGGAGGGGGAGTAGGCCTTGGGAAGCATCTGGACCAAAGACCAGATGGATGTGTGAGTCATGCTCACCAGCACCAGGGCTGTGTCACCAACAAAATGAAATGCCTGGCACAGCGGCTGATGCGAAGGACCACCGGGGCCCCGGCGGCACTGCACTGGGCTGGGGTCCTCTGACTTCCTCGTGGGCCTGCAGGTTCACTGCCCCAGCTTTCCCTGCCAGGACCAATTAGGGGAGGACAGCCACCCTCGGGCCAGGCCAGCCCTTCCCAAGCCCTGCGTCTTGAGAGCCGGCCCCTTCCTCTCTGCAGTGTGGACCAGGATGAGGGTGCAACTCCTTTCTCTTCTCTGGTGGTTTGCAATTACATGTTAGATATGGCCAGTACTTCTGACCTGTTTGCTGTGTCGAAGCTTTTGCGTTTGATACAGCTCCACTTGTCCGTTTTCACCTTTGTTGCCTGTGCTTTTGATGTGGTATCTGTGAGTTCATTTCCAAGACCAATGGCGTGACGCTTCCCCCAAGCTTTCTTCTTTGAGTGTTATGGTTTCTGTTCCTGTGTCTAACAGCCCAGAAATAAACCCACATATATAAGGTCAACTGACCTTAGACAATGGTGCCAAGAACACACGATGGGGAAAGGGTAGTCTTTCAACAAATGGTGTTATGCTGGGCGTGGTGGCGCACGCTTGTAATCCCAGTACTTGGGGAGGCAGAGACCGGAGGATCTGGGTTTGCGGCCAGCCTCAGCTCTCTCCCTGCTTCTCTCT
>PVJS01032971.1:0-22451 GCA_004027185.1 Glis glis | reverse complement strand
GGGCATTCTACCTCCAAACTACACCCCCAGCCCTATTTTTTTTATTCTTTATTTTGAAACAGGGTCTCACTAAGTTGCAGAGGGCCTCATGAAGTAGCTGAGGCTGGCCGTGAACCTGCAATCCTCCTGTCTCAGCCTCCCAAGCACTGGGATTACAAGCGTGCACCACCACGCCCGGCTCTTCCATTTCTTTTATAATTGAAAAATCAAGGAAGTGTCTTGTATGTAAGCAGAAAATGTTAACACGATGCCAAGACAACATAGCAATTGCTCGGGAGAGCATGGATGCTGCTGGGAAAGCTGGCAGGCTGGAGCTTGGTGGTGGTGGTGGGCAGCAGAGGCCAGCACTGGGCCACTCTGTCGATGCTCTGAAACCAGAGTGCCTGACACAGCCCCCCTCCGTCCCCGTCACTATGGGTATACTGCCAAACAAGGGGAAGATCGGCAACTTTCAACGCAACACCTGGGTCACAGGAAGAGGGGCGGCCAGCTGCCTTCTAGAGGGTCCCCAGCAGCAGCACTTCTGAAGACGGGGTCTTTCCATTCCCATCAGAATCACCTGGGAGCTTGTAAAAATGCAGCTCCTGGGCCGCCCTGGATGGGTTGTCTGTATGTACTGTCAGGGCCCACCTGGTTTTTTTGGTTCGCCCTTGGATCCCCAGATCTTGGGGACAAGTCTGGCGCAGCGGAAGGACTGAAACAGATCCATGGCTCTGGCTCCCTCTCAATCTCCCTCCAAGAAGGTCCTGTCTCTCCAGGATTCACACTAGAGGAGAACCAGGAGGGGGGCTCCATCCTGGAGACAATCCGCTATCCCATGGGCTGTTCCCAAAGGTGCAGGCCCCAGCTAGATCCCCAAGGCACCAATGGTGGGGCCTGACCCGGAGGACCCCAGCACCCGGGACTCTTACTGGCTGTGGCATTCTGAACTTCGTCCTCCTCCTCTTCTGAGCTCTCCGAGGTGCTAATGGGGTCTGACACCCGGTTTTTCTTGGCTTCCAGCGCTGCATCGTCCTCTGCCTTCTGTTTCTGGCCGAGCTCGGAGGTTCTGTGGGACAAGGATGACTGGCTATATGACTGGGTGACAGGACACCTTTACAAGATTCGAGAAGAGAGACTTCCCCATTTCCTCCTAGCCCCAAAAGAAACATGCGTAGAGTTTAAACAGTGATGAACACATGGCGTAGGCACAATTTTGTATTCTGCGTTTTCAGTCATTTGTAAAGTGCTTTAACAGTTCTCGATTAGTCTTGAAAATAATCGTGAATGGTTGATAATGTTATAGAACAGTGGCAGCTGACAGTAAGTGATAGGCACTGACCCCTGTAGGCACTTTATGGAACCATACACCATACAGGCTCTTTCTTCTTCCTGGACATTTATTTTTGGTACTAGGGATTGAACTCAGGGACTTTCAAGCTACATCCCCAGCCCTTTTTTTTATTTTGAAACAGTGTCTTTTTTTTTGGAATTGGGGATCTAACCCAGGGGTATTCTATCTCTGAGCCATACCCTCAGCCCTTTTTCATTTTTTATTTTGTTTTTTTGTTTTTTGTGTGATGCTGGGAATTGAACTCAGGGGCATTCTACCTCTGAGCTACACCCCCAGCCCAATTTTATTTTTATTTTTTGCGGTACTGGGGATTAAACCCAGGGGCATTAAATCCGAGCCACACCCCCAGCCTTATTTTTTATTCTTGATTTTGAAACAGGGTCTCACTAAGTAGCTGAGGCTGGCCGTGAACCTGGATCCTCCCGTCTCAGCCTCCCAAGTACTGGGATTACAAGTGTGAACCACCACACCTGGCTTAAGATTCATTTTCTTTTCCCTTCATTTCATCTTTCTATTTTGTTGTACGCAGGATTGAACCCAGGGGCATTCTACGTCCAAGCTGTACCCCAACCCTATTTTTTTAATTCTTTAATTGAAACAGGGTCTCACTAAGTTGCGGAGGCCTCACTAAGTACCTGAGTAGGCCATGTACCTGGATCCTCCGGTCTCAGTCTCCCAAGTACTGGGATTACAAGCGTGCGCCACCACGCCCGGCTAGTAACAGGCTTATTTTAATTTTGAAACAGGGTCTCACTAAATTGATGAGTCTCACTACTTGCTGAGACTGTCCTCGAACCTGCCATCCTCCTATCTCAGCCTCCCAAGTACTGGGATTACAAGCGTGCACCACCACGCTCGGCTTCATTTTTTATTTTGAAACAGGTCTTACTAAATTCTTGAGGCTGGCCTTAAACTTGCAATCCTCTTATCTCAGCCTCCCAAATACTGGTATTACAGGTATACACTACTATGCCCAGCTTGAAACAGTGTCTTAAGACGCTGAGGCTGTCCTTGAACCTGTGATCCTCCTGTCTCAGCCTCTTAAGTACTAGGATTACAGGCATGCGCCACAGTGTCTGGCTCTTCCTCAAGACTTTGCTGCACAGGCTGTCCCCTCTTCTTGCTCCGGGGTCCCTGCCCTTGCTGTCTGAACTCTAATTCAGTTTCCTCAGAGCGGCCCTTGCTGCTGTCCCCTCCCTCAAGGCATGCTCTGCCCTGTCACTCAGTTTCATTTCCTCCTGAGCACTTTTTCTTTTATTTCCTGTTATTTTACCTATTTCAGGGCTGACTCCCCCACTACACAGAAAGGCCTGGGGGAGAAAGGGGTGCTGGCAGCTCACTGCAGGGGACTCTGTGCCTTGCACACATCCCGAGAAACTAACTACCAAGTGACTTGCCTGGGGGAGGAGTAAGTTTAGGCACTGGCAGGATAAGCACCCCATGGCTAGGTCTCTGGGCTTTCAAGTTATCACCTCCTCTGGCCCTACTCACACCTCCAGGGCGTCACTGTGCCCTGCTTTCTAGCTGGGAGGTGCTGCTCAGGTCCCGTCCTCCCAGGGAGAGTGCTTGTCAGGAATCACCCTCAAAGAGGAGGCTCTATTTCTTACATGTATCAACTGTTCTGCCTCTCTCCTCCCAACAGAAAGTACGTTCCACCAAAGAAAGGCGTTTTCTTGGTTTCTTCCCTGCTGTATCAAGACACATGCCCGGCTGGCTGGGGATATAGCTCAGCAGGAGAGCTCGCCTGGCATGTACCAAGTCTGGTGTTCCATCACCAGCACCCCCACACAAAAAGAAAGAGCAGTGCTTAGCCGGGCGTGGTGGCGCACGCTTGTAATCCCAGTACTTGGGAGGCTGAGACCGGAGGATCCAGGTTTGCAGCCAGCCTCAGCTACTTAGTGAGGCCCTCCGCAACTTAGTGAGACCCTGTTTCAAAATAAAGAATAAAAAAATAGGGCCTGGGGTGTAGCCCGGAGGTAGAATGCCCCTGGGTTCCATCCCTGGTACCGTCAAAAAAATAATAAAAAAAAAGAAAGAGTAGTGCTTAATAAATACTGGGTGGGGGGAGGGGAACAGCCTCCAGCGGTCAGCGTTAGCACTTTATTATATAGTCTACCATGTTTAATCTTCACACTGCAATGAGATAATTATATCATTTTCATTTGACAGACAGACGAAGACAGACCCAGGGAAGCCAAGAACTTGCTCAAACTCATATAGCTGGCTGCTGGGTTTGAACTTTGTAAGGAATCGGGGGCCTAGGGAGTGTGCGATCCTCGTCCCACTTGGTTCTCCTCAAGCACAGAGGGGGCTGGGGCAGGGAAGTGAGTGCAGCGCTGTCACTGAAGCCATCTTCTAGGGAGATGTGTTGTCAACACCCACACACCTGGGTAAGATGAGAGGAAGTATGGGCGTGTCCTGTGCTGAGCTTGTGCTCGCTCACTGGCAGCCAAGGAGAGCCAAGAGCTGAGGGCTGGTGGGGTTTTCAATGATCTCAGCTCTTCACCAGGGGCTGGGATTCCTTTCACACCATTCCTGCCTTTGCTTACACACCTCTGATGACAGGGAGCTCACCCCTCTCTCCCACTGTCGCCTACCTCGGTTTTGGACAGCTCAGATGACCAGGTGTTTACATTTTGAACTGAATGTCCTCCTCAAGCAGGTACACACATGGGGCCCACTTCTGTCTCCCAGGGCCTCACAGAACACACCGCTCCCTTTGTCCTCAAAGATGTGCGGACAGTGGTCCCTCACCCCCTCCCAATACTTGCTGCCATTCCTTCTGGACTTTCACCCACCCAGTCAGCTGTGGTCAGGCCACAGCCTCCCTCATTCTCAAACCATTCCTCTGTGGATACGCCCTTGGACTACTCCCCCTTCCTGGAAAAGCACTTATGTTTTACATGTTTCACGGCGTGTCACGCTCTCCTTGTCCTCACTCTTCTCCACACTGGGTTCCCTTCCAGGCCCGCGCATGGACGCACTTCCACCACGGTGTGCAAGTCACACCTGGGGCTCGAGCAGATACTTCCTCTCCAACCCACCCACAGACCCTGGTTTCAACCTCACATGCTCCTGGGGCCGCTGTCCACCCATCTCCTCTGTGCTCCTGTCTCTTGCTCAGAAGCTCTGGCCTGGATAACGACATCCACAGCGCGGACTGGTCTCGCCACAGTGCAGTGAGCTCTCTCTCCGCCTCGCCCTTCCGTGGCCCCCACTGTTCTTGGATAAAGACAGTTTCTCCCCATGGATGGTCAGGCCTTGCATGGGCGGGCCCTGCCAACTGCCCAGCCTCATCTGTGCTGCCCCCAGGCCACAGGCCTCTGCACCGGCAGTCCCCACCGCCAGCTGCACTCTGCCTGCCTTTCTACACCCACTGCCTAGTTCACCCCGCTACCTCCCACAGCGCAGGTCAAAGGGCATCCAGAGAAGCCTCTCCTAAACCCCCAGACGAGGCTAGGTTTACCCACTGATGTGGTGTGGCACCAGGTTCCTCTTTTTTGTAGTCCTTACTACCTTTATAATTTCACATTCATTTGTTTCTTTCTTTCACTCATGCCTACCTCTTTGACTACAATTATTAGCTGCAGGAAAAAAGAAGCCAGGCCCACCTCACCTGCGGCAGGATCTCTACACTTGGAACAGAACTTGGCACTCTGTAGGTGTTAATAAATGTTTGTCAATTAAATGAGTAATAAGCTGGTGAGAAGCTTTTGTTCTTAGAGAGACCACAGCTCAACGCCCTCTCCACTATTAGATATCCAGGTATGTGATGTGACCTGGCTCCCCAGGGTTGACAAAAGTGTCCACAGTGGGCTATGGGGACAGATGTTAGACCAGACTCGTATCCTGGCTTATTCTAAGCTCAGTGCTTGGGGTGTATAGCTCCTTCAGCCCCCACCAGACTTACTGTTGCCAGTGTGTATAGATGTCCAAAAGGGTAACAGGCTGAGTCAGGAAACTTTTCTGCAAAGAAAGGAGAGAGCTGCAATCAACCCCCGGTGCAGTAAGAATCCTCCTTGGGCCAAACTCTCCCTGAACTTAAGGTTTATAGACAAGTGGTTCAGAGAGCAGTCTTCATGCTCTAGGAAGAATGTATGCTTGGCTCTGCCAGTACCATTCGAATCTTCCAGAGACAAGAAGGGCAAGTAATCCTAGCTAAAAACCTTTTACCATAACATCCTGGTAAGAGGGCCCTTTGAGAGACTGGCATCGGAATGTTCCAAGCTAGCATTTATCCAACCTCCCTGGCACTATCCACACTTAGAGGTCAGGAGACAGGGCTTTTCCTTCCTCTGACCTTTTAGAGGCTTTCAAAGGCCTGGCCAGGCAATCTCCCCAAAGCACGAACCACAGCCCAGACACTCAGGCATCCAGGTGGCATGACCGCCGCCCACTGGTCCGCTGGGAAGAGACTGAGCCCACATGGTGTCAATTTCTCAAGAGAAGCAAAGGAAAACAGGTGGAATCCAGACCCCTGGAGCTGAGGCCAGAAGCCCCCCCCTCCGTGAACGTCAGAGGACCAGCGTGTGGAGTGTCCCAAGGAGGCTGAGTGAGCAATGAGGCAAGGCCGGAGGGGTCAGCAACCCGTGCAGAGTGGCCAAGCGGCGAACCTGGAGCCAGGCAGAGCTCCTGTCAGCGGGCTGCACTAATCTCTTCAGATGGCAGGATAACAATACCCACCCACCTTCCAGGCTGGCTTCAGGTCTGAGGGAGACGACCTTCATCAGTGCCCTGCACAGTGACCTAGTGACACTGAGACTCTCCCCAGGCTCAGTGGCCTCCTCACTGTCCTCCAATGTGTAGGCCACCAGCCCCCAAGAGGGCTTTGCCAGTCTTGTGTAAAATACAAGAGCCACAGAGTGGCCCAGGGAGACGGCAGCAGAGGTTGACCGGAGCTGTCCCTGGGCAGTCTGGTCTACACCTGAAGAGCTGCGTTAAACTGCTGGAGAGTTTTAAGCTGGTGAGGCGCATACTGACCTGACTGGTCAACGGCACTTCGGCGACAACCTCCACTCTGGTCCTTTGCTTGCTCCCAGGACCCCCTGGAGGGACCAAAGGGTGATGGGCCCTAAGACATCAGCTATGATTTTCCCAACCCTCTCTGGACCTCAGCTGCCCTCTCCCCTGCTATCTACATAGCTCACTCCCTCATTTCCTTCCTGCCTGTCTCAATGTTACCTTCTCAGTGAGGCTTTCTTGACCACCCTACTTTTTTTTTTTTTTTTCTTGCAGTACCAGGGATTGAACCCAGGGGCATTCTACCTCCGCGCTACACTCCCAGCCCTATTTTTTATCCTTTATTTTGAAACCGGGTCTCACCAAGTTGCGGAGGACCTCACTAAGTAGCTGAGGCTGGCCGCGAACCCAGATCCTCCAGTCTTCGCCTCCCAAGTACTGGGATTACAAGCGTGTGCCAGCACGCCCGGCTTGACCACCCTACTTATAATTGAACCCTGACATTCCTTATCCCCCTTGTCTGCCACTAACTGGATATACCATACCATGAGCTTGTTTTATATCTGCCACTGTCTGTTCCCACTGGAACACATGCTCCATGAGGGCAGGATACTTTTGCCTAGGCACATGCTCCAGATGGGTACCATCTCTTGCTCCCCTTCTCTATTATGTGATATAACTGGAGTAAGAAAGGCAACTGAGGTCCAGAGAATGTTGGGGATATCATAGATAATAGCCGGGTGTGGTGGCACACGCTTGTAATCCCAGTACTTGGGAGGCTTGAAACCAGAGGATCCGGGTTTGCGGCCAGCCTCAGCTACTTAGTGAGGCCCTCCGCAATTTCGTGAGACCCTGTTTCAAAATAAAGTATAAAAAATAGGGCCGGGGGTGTAGTTTGGAGGTAGAATGCCCCTGGGTTCAATCCCCGGTACCGCAAAAAAAAAAAAAAAAAAAAAAAAAGGAATCATAGATAATGTCTTAGGGCCATTGCCCTTTGGTGATGCGCCCAGGAGGCCCGGGAGCAAGCATTAGGAACAGAACTTTCACTGTAGCCAAAGTGATGCTTGACCGATCAGGCCAATATCCATCTCACAGCTTAAAAACTCTCCAGCAGTTTACCACTGCTCTTCCGGTGTAGACCATACCGTCTCGGGACAGCTCCAGCCAGCCTCTGCCTCGGTCTCTCTGGGCCACTTTATAGCCCTTGTACTTCACATGTCAGCCACAGTTGACTTCCTGGAGGCCAAGGTTTAGACCCTTACTCCCTACACCACAGGACATTTGCACCTCTGCCTAAAATACCCACCTCTCTTCCTTCAAATCTCAAACCGACTGCCACATCCTCAGGGAGTCAGGCCTGGATTTTCCTGACAAGGGCGCTCTCTGCCATCCCGGTCTAAGCACCCTGTGTCTCTTATTCTTACTACTTAATGTACAGTCACTTTTGTGATTCATTTATTCCTCTTCCCCTCCAGACTACAAGCTCCAGGAGGGCTGGGGAACAGTGCTCACCTTCTATCACCAGCACCCTGAGCACAAGATTAACAGTTACCCAATTAATGAATAAAGTGAGAAATGACTTCACCACGAGTTCGAGTCCCAAAATTGTCCCATCAGTACCGAGGATGGCGAAAGGCCTGAGTTCTAGATCAACGATTAAGGTGTCCCTCCCTCTGGCGCTTCTAGATCAACGATTAAAGTGTCCCTCCGCGTGGTGCTCCCCCACGGGGCTGGTAGCAACCACCCAAAGAACGCACCAACCTCCGTGCACCAGGGAGGGCAGGGACGAGCCACGTGGCCGGAGACTTAGGAAACTTAACCAGGAAGGGGGTGGAGGTAAGGGGCGCGGGAATTACAAAGCCCTGTATTTCGGATCACGCGTCCCGGCCCGCCCACTGCACAGATGGGGAAAGCGAGGCCCGCGGGGCTGGAAGTCACAGCGGGGAGGCAGAAGCTACCTTTCCTCCCGCCTCCCTGGCCCGCGACCCCGAGCCCTGCGGGATCCGAGCCCGCCAAGTCTCCAGGAGAGGGGGCGCAGGCCGCTGCTCTCCAGAGCGTGCACGCGGCCCTCAAACGCTCACCTGGCCGCTCTGCTCCTTCACTTCCCGCGCCGCGCGCACATAGCCGGCCTGCAGCAGATGCTGGTAGATGAGGGGGAGCAGCTCCCGCCGCTTCCGGGCCTCGGCCATGCCCGTAACCCAAGGGCCAGCTCACCTGCACGCCCCCCTCGGTCCCCGCCCGCCACTTCCCTCGTGCCCTTAGACCTCGCGCGCCCCACTTCCGGCTCCTCCTCCGCCCCGGCCGCGCGGCACGCCGGGAAGTGTAGTCCCACTCGCAGGAGCGGCCCGGCCCCGCCCCGGCGGCGAGGGGGCGGAGACTCGCTGGGCAACCAGCCTTCCCATTGGTGCAGGGGCGAGGCGGGGTCTGGGCCCGCCCCCGGGGCCGGCCTTGATGAGAATGACTCTTCTTAATCCTCCCGGCTTGCTCCTGCGAGGGATTTGTCTTCCATGTTAATCCTTTTAACAGTTGGGACACGTTTACCCATCTCTGAACTCCCTACTCAAGCATCTGTCGCTGATCCGAACTTCCAGTACCTACTCCTTCATTTTGCACATTTTTAGGGCCCGTGAACCACGCAGGAGTTGTCATTAGTCCATTCATTCACTCTTTCGTTCATTCATTCATTCACTGACTGAACAAATCTTTGCTGAGCACGGTAAAAGATGAATAAGACATGGTGGTTGTCCTCAGAGCTCACAGGGCTAGAGACACAGACTAAGCAACTATAGTTTCGATGCCTCCTGTGCACAGAGACAGACACAGCCCAGAGAACCATGGAGGAGGGGCATCTAACCCTAAAGAGACGTCTAAGCTGAGGCTTAAAGACACAGTAGAAAATTTTTGGTGCAGAGGAGAGGACTGACATACCTGGGGGGGGGGCACAGCATGATCAGGACACCCTGGTATAGTCTGGGAACCCCAGATGACTCTGTGCTGCTGGACTGTAAAGGTGGGGAGAAGAGGGGCCCCAGTGAGGACACCCGAGGATGCAGAAATAGACTTACAACACCCCTTCTCCCCCGCAGACTTTGGACTTTGCTTCAAGGGCAATTGATAGGTACTGACTAGTTTTACACAGGAGGGTAACCTGGGTTTGTGTTTTTACAAGATTGCCATGACCAGTGCTTGGAGAGCGGGTTTTTGGAGAATGAAACTAGATGTGAGGCTGAGTGGGGCTGTGAGTATGTGAGACAGCTCTTCTTAACTTCACCAGCCCATCGAGAATCTGATGACAACGTGAATCACCCAGTCTCTTTGCTCTCGAGATGTCGGCTCTGTGCAATACATAACATTTTCCACCCAAGATCAAGACCCAGATGAGCTCATATCCCGGCCTCCTAGGGCCAGGGACCCCTGCTCTAGAAAGAAATACACAGGGCCAAATGATCTATTGATTGTAGTGGGCGAGGAAGTAATCTACTGCCAATCACTGAGCAAATATTTATTGAGCACCTACTTTTGGAGATCAGTCAGAGCTTACAGTCTAATGAGGGAGACACATGCAAACAATAGTCATACAGTGTACTGCTACAAACAGTGGGGAAGTGCAGGGTAGTATTTTCTTATGGAATAGTATAGTGTTTGAAAACTACACTGGAGTCACATTACCTGTGTTCAAATTCTGGCTCTGCCTGTTATTATCTAAGTGACCTTGGGCAAGTTATATAAAGTCTCAGAGCTTCGTTTCTTTTTTTTTTTTTTTTTTTGCCGTACCAGGGATTGAACCCAGGGGCGTTCTACCTCTGAGCTATACCCCTGGCTCTATTTTTTATATTTTATTTTGAAACCGGGTCTCACAAAGTTGCGGAGGGCCTCACTAAGTAGCTGAGGCAGGCCCCAAACCCGGATCCTCCGGTCTCCGCCTCCCAAGTACTGGGATTACAAGCGTGCGCCACCACGCCCGGCTCGTTTCTTTATTTGTAAAATGGAGATAATTATAATTTCCACCTCCTAGGGTTGTCATGAGGGGTAAGTTTTTGTTTTGTTTTTGGTGTTGCTGGGGATTAAAACCAGGGCCTCTCATGCTAGGCAAGTGCTCTGACACTAAGCTACATCCCCAGGCCTTTTTATTTTTTATTTTGAGATAGGGTCTCACTAAGTTACACAGTCTGGCCTCAAACTTGAGATTCTTTTGCCTCGGCCTCCTGAGTAGCTGGGAATACAGGCATAGAGGGGTAAGTGAGTTCTAAGAAGACTGCTTAGCAGAGCACCTAACAATAGTAGTGTGTGAAGCTGGATGTGGTGGTGCATGTCTGTAATCCCAGTACTTGGGAGGCTGAGACAGGAGGATCGCAGATTGGAGGACAGTCTCAGCAATGTAGCAAGACTCTCAGTAACTTAGCGAGACCCTGTTTCAAAACAAAAAATAAAAAAGGGCTGGGAGTGGAGCTCGGAGATAGAATGCCCCTGGGTTGATTCCCTAGCACTACACACACAAACAAAATAGTGGTGTGTGCGCGTTGGCTATTATTGTGAAAACCTTTAGCAGGAAGATCTGTCTTTTCTTAGGGAATGGGGAAGGATTCCCTGAGGAAGTGATGTTTGTGAGGAAACCTGGACTATGTGGAAGCGAGGCTGGGGGAAAAGAATCCTGGGCAGAGGGAGAAACCAGTTCAAAGGGCCAAAGGCAAGGAAAAGCCTTTGCTGCAGGGACGGGGGGGGGGGGCTAGGGGAGTGTAGACGGTAGGAGAAGACAGGTTTCATTATTAAGGATCAGCCACAAGCCAGCGTGGTGGCGCACGCTTGTAATCCCAGTACTTTGGGAGGTGGAGACCGGAGGATCCGGGTTCGCGGCCAGCCTCAGCTCTCTCTCTCTCGCAGTCTCTCTCTCTCTCTCTCTCTCTACCTAGTGAGGCCTCCGCAACTTCGTGAGACCCGGTTTCAAAATAAAGTATAAAAAAATAGGGCCGGGGGTGTAGCTTGGAGGCAGAACTCCCCTGCATTCAATCCCCAGTACCGCAAAAAAAAAAAAAGGGATCAGCCACATTAGGGTTCTTTCTCTTCAACCTAAGAAAGGTTGGAAGCTATAACCCCAAGAGGAACAAGATGAAATATGGATTTTATTTTATTTTATTTTATTTTATTTTTTGCGGAACCGGGGATTGAACGCGGGGGCGTTCTACCTCCGCGCTACGCCCCCCGCCCTATTTTTTATACTTTATTTTGAAACTGGGTCTCAACGAAGTTGCGGAGGGCCTCACTAAGTAGAGAGAGAGAGACAGAGAGAGAGAGGAAGAGACAGAGACAGAGACAGAGAGAGAGCTGAGGCTGGCCGCGAGAGAGACAGAGAGAGAGAGGAAGAGACAGAGACAGAGAGAGAGCTGAGGCTGTCCGCGAACCCGGATCCTGTGGTCTCTGCCTCCCAAAGTACTGGGATTACAAGCGTGCGCCACCACGCCCTGCTGAAATATGAATTTTAATGTGGCCTTGGTGAATGCCCAGGGATAGTACAGTGGGGGGCATGAGTGGATATGGAGTGGATATGGGGGAGCAGTTAGGGCTGGGAGTGCGGCCCGGGGGAGCACAGTGGGGTGGTGCCAGTGGAGTGGGAGGGGGGTGGAGGGTTCCTGGAGTCAGAGGGGGGGAACCACCGTAGAGATGTGTCGGAGCTGGAGGGAAAGGGCAGGAATGGCAGGACCGACTCTGGGTATTTGAGCAAGTGGGACCTTTCTCTGAGATGGGAAAACTGGAGGAGGGCTGGGGTGGGGTGCTGAGGGTGTGGGGTGGGCAGAGGGGAGATGAAAAGTGTGAGTACTACTTTAGACATCTTGAACTTGAGACGCCTTTGGACACCAAGTGCAGATGTCGAGTGGGTACTCAGAAACCTGGTTTGGGCCCAGCTTAGAGGTCTGGGCTGGAGATGAATACAAGAAGTTGCCAATGAAGCAGGGATCGTCAAAGCTGTGAGGGAGGACAAGCTTGCTGAGGGAGACCCTGGCCCAGGATGGATCTTGGAGCCATCCCCATAGGGTAGGGCTGTGTGAAAACATAAAGACGATGAGACTGTGAAGCTGGGAAGGAGCAGCCAGAGGCTTGAGAACTCTCCGGAGTGTGGCAGGAGGCCAAGGGAGGAGTTCCAGGAAAGCGGGAAAGGTTCTTGATGGGATGAGGGTGGAACCAAGGGTTTAGGCTCTGTGACTGGCATGGCGATCGGTGGGGGCCTTAGGAAGGCTATTTTATTTTTATTTTCTTTTTCTGTGGTACTGGGAATTGAACCCTGGTTGTTTGACCCCTGAGCTACATCCCTAGCCCCGTTTTATTTTTTATTTTGAAATAGCGTTGCCAAGTGTGATGGCACCTGCCTGTAATCCCAATACTTGGGAGGCTGACACAGGAGGATTGCAGGTTTGAGGACAGCCTCAGCAAGTAGTAAGACTCTCATCAATCTAGTGAGACCCTGTTTCAAAAATAAAAATAAGAAATAGGGCTGGGGGTGTAGCTTGGAGGTAGGATGTCCCTGGGTTCAATCCCCAGTATACAAAACAAAACAAAACAAAACAAAACAAAACAAAACAAAACAGGGTTTTTCTAAATTACCTAGGGCCAGGTTAACCTGTGATCCTCCCGTCTCAGCCTCCAAAGTGCTGGGATTACAGGCATGTGCCACAGTGCCTGACTAGGAAGTGGTATTTATGTGGAGCTAGGGAGAGGGTTGGGTAGTGGTGGTCTAGTGTGGGCGGGAGGGATGATGAGGGAGGCCTGGGTCTTTTTTGTATATGTTGGGGGAGGTGTTTTTTTGTTTGTTTGTTTTTTGGTACTAGGAATTTAACCAAGGGGTGTTCTATCTCTGTGCTACACCCCAGCCCTTTTTTTATTTTGTTGTTTTTGATACAGGCCTTGCTAGGTTGCTGAGAGTCTTGCTAAACAGCCGAGGCTGGCCTCAAACCTGAAATCCTCCTGTCTCAGCTTCCCAAGTACTGGGATTATAGGTGAGTACCACCACACCCTGCAGGAGGTATATTTTAAGGTGGAAGAGACCTAAATTCATTTAAAAATGAGTGGTAAACTGGGTATGGTGGCACATGCCTGTAATCCCAGTATTTGGGAGGCTGAGATGGGAGGATTGCAGGTTTGAGGACAGCCTCAGCAAGTAGACTCTCATCAACCTAGTGAGACCCTGTTTAAAAAAAATAGGGCCGGGCTCGGTGGCGCATGCTTGTAATCCCAGTACTTGGGTGTGTGGGGGTGGGTGGGCGCGGTGGCACATGCTTGTAATCCCAGTACTTGGAAGGAGGAGATTGGAGGATCCGGGTTCACACCAGTCTCAGCTACTTAGTGAGACCCAGTTTCAAAATAAAGTATAAAAAATAGGGCCGGGAGTTTAGCTCAGAGGTAAATGCCCCTGGGTTCAATCCCCGGTACCGCAAAAAAAAAAAAAAAAAAAAAAAAAAAAAAAAAAAAAAAAAAAAAAAAAAAAAAAAAAAAAAAAAAAGGGCTGGGATCTCTGGTACTGCAAAAAAATAAAAAAGTAAAAAAAATTAATAAAAAACAGGGCTGGGGTGTAGCTCGGAGGTAAAATGCCCCAGGTTCAATCCCCAACAACACAAAATAAAATAAAATAAATTAAATAAAAATTAGTGGTAGCTGGGCATGATGGCGCCTGCCTGTAATCACAGTACTTGGGAGGCTGAGACAGGAGAATCACAGGTTCAAGGCCAACCTCAGCAACCTGGTGAGACCCTGTTTCAAAATAAAAAATAAAAAGGGCTGGGGGTATAGTTCAGAGGTAGAATGCCTCTGGGTTCAATCCCCAGTACAAAAAAAAGGGGTTGCAGATTCAGAAGAGAGAGAGAGAGAGAGAGAGAGATTAATCCAGTTTGTAGGAAACGGGAGATAATGGAGTAATGTACTGACTAGGAGCTCAGCTGGGGCCGGGATCAGTCGCGTGGGTGGAGGGCTGGTCTCGGAGAGGAGTGATGACTTCTCCAAACCCAAAAGCGGGAACAAAGAGAGAATGGGTGCAGATGTCGATGTAGGTTTGCAGTGGGATGTTAAGGGAGATTTCATCTTGAGCTTCTATTTTTTCTGCCAAGTGGGAGGCAAGGTCTGCTGAGAGCGAGGAAGAGGTGGTGAGGAGCTGGAAGGAAGGAGGAGAATGATCATTCAGAGAGTCGAGAAGCAGTTTGTCCACAGAATCCCCAGTTGCCTGATTGCCTGCCCATCAGGTTGGGTTGGTGATCATTAACATCTGAATGTCCCATCCTTACTGAGTGATTTCTGCCATCAGGGCTCACCTGTCCAGGTACAGGCAGGGAGAAAGTACTTAATGGGGTTTATGTAGGTCTGAGGCTTTGCCAGATGGAAAAAGGGCACAGGTTTTACAGTGTTGGCAAATGAGATGCCCAGGTGGGCCCTGGGCTGTAGGCTGGGTAGTGAAGGCAGGCGGGGTCAGTTTGCAGGGATAGTGGGAGCCTTCACGGACTGGGAACCAACCAGAAGCTCGGGAGGGCGGACAGCTTGGATTGGTGATGAGCCCAGGTTTCTGCCTGCTAGTTGGGTGGTGAGGCGTGTGTACATGATGAGCTTACCAACCACTGTAAGAGCGGAGATTTTTCCCAGTACCCTGACCAATCAATTTCACTTCCTCGAGGGCATCGTGACCCCAGGTGAGAGTGCATGCCCTGAAGGGATGGAAACTCCCTGAAAGTAGACTCTGGTCATCTGGTGGGCTGCATGGCCTCCATCCCCCACACAACGCCTGCACACACTAGGCTCTTATTTTTGTAAGGATTGAACCCAGGGCATTCTACGTCTGAGCTTTACCATCAGTCCTTTTTATTTTTTATTTTGAAACGGTCTTGCTAAATTGCTGAGGCTGGCCTTGAACCCGCAATTCTCCTGTCTCAGCCTCCGAAGTAACCGGGATTACAGGTGTGCGCTACCTCCCAGCTATGGTAGGCTTTTTTTTTTTTTTTTTTTTTTTTGCAGTACCGGGGATTGAGCGCAGGGGCATTCTAACTCCGAGCTACACACCCGGCCCTATTTTTTATACTTTATTTTGAAACCGGGTCTCACGAAGTTGTGGAGGGCCTCACTAAGTGGCTGAGGCTGGCCGCGAACCCGGATCCTCTGGTCTCAGCCTCCCAAGTACTGGGATTATAAGGGAGCGCCACCACACCTGGCCTATGGTACGTTTTAATGATGATTGGCAAAGGCCTGGTTACCGCCTCTCCAGGAAAGAGGGCAGGGCAGGCCAGGCCAGGACTCACTGTGCGGGCTGGTGGTAGGGATGGAGGTGGAAGGTTTCCTGAAGGCAAGAGAGAAAGAACTGGGCGAGCATCCTCAGCTGACCTGGAAGAAATAGAGAACTGTTATTAAATTAAAAAAGGAAAACCAAACCAAACCAACCCAAGACCGACCTGAGACCTCCTGTCTGGTAACAGGTTAACCTGTTTGTTTTTGTTTTGTTCCTAATACAATTTGTTGTCGGCATTTAGGCTTTGTCTTCGGCTCCTGGGAGACTGCCTCTTCGGGTGGACAATTTCTTTATTTCCTTGATTTTCCAAATCATACCCTTCACTGAATTGCCTCAGGGCCCAAGCTCAAAATTAAAACATTAAACTGATAAAATATAACATGGCAACAATTAAGGCAGCAGCAAACAAAACAGTGCCTTAAAAAACATTAGCCTCAGAACATTTCTCTACCAGTTAGAAAAAGATGCCTTTGTTAGCGGTAGAAGGCAGAAGCTTCCAGACCACTCAGCTGTGCGTGCCTCTCGGCAAGTAGCATGCCTTAGTCACCTGGGGTTCCCAGGCAGGGCACAGCAAGGGCACCTAGGAAATGAATGAAAGCATGATGAACAACAGAAAGGAAGGAAGCTTTGTGGGTGGGGGCCACACCCTTCCCTTCCCAGCAGGTGGGAGGCAGGAGGCCGCATGACACAGGGGGAGGTACTGGGTCTGGAGTCAACACACTGCCTTTTTTGCCTGACTCTGTTGTGTGTCCTTGGGCCAGTATCATGCCCTCTCTGGTCCTCAGCATTGCCTCTGTTAAATGAAACTGCTGGACAAAGTCCCCTCTAGCGCTGGCCCATCTGGAAGGCTGCCCTTGCCCCCTTCCTCCACCGTGACACCAGGTTTTCCCTGCCCCAAGTCACTTTGGCCAGTAGATTTCCCACAGCTTCCTTCTCTCTCACTGCATGACAATTTCTGTTTCTTTTTTTCTTGGAGATTTTAAAGGTTTACAAATTGTTACTGAAGTAACAAGTTAAACAATTCAGAGCTGTATGGAGACAGAGTTGCTCATCTTTGCCACCCTCTTATCAACTACCAGCTGTTGTTGCTTCCCTGTGCCCCCCCTCCTCTCTCCTCCCCTCCCCAGCCAGTCTTGGGGGCCTGCTGTTAGCTCCTGCAGCCTTTCATAGGGTTCCAAGCATTTCGTCCCCTTCCCTTTCCTCATTTCTCTTTTCTTTCTTTCCTACAAAAGGGGATTTTATTAAACACACAATTCTGCAACTTTTTTTTTCATTTAAGAACAGCATAGGGCCAGGTATGGTGGCGCATACCTATAATCCTAGTACTTGGGAGGCTGAGACAGGAGGATCGCAGGTTCACGGCCAGCCTCAGCAACTTAGTGAGGACCTCAGAAACTTAGCAAGACCCTGTTTCCAAATAAAAAATAAAATAAGGCTGGGGATGTAGCTCAGAGGTAAAATGCCCCTGAGTTCAATCCCCAGTACCACACACAACACACACACACACACACACACGAATATCATAGCAGAGCCAATTTCTCCAACAACCCCCCCACCCCGTGGTCCTAGGGATTGAACCCAGGAGCACATCCCCAGTTCGATTGTTCATTCTCTGTCTCCCTCCCTCTCTTTCTTTCTTTCTTTCTTTCTTTCTTTCTTTCTTTCTCTCTCTCTCTCTCTCTCTCTCTCTCTCTCTCTCTCTTTCTTTCTTTCTTTCTTTCTTTACGGGAAGATGGAAACCAGGGGCGTTCTATCTCTGAACTACATCCCCAACCCTATTTTTCTTTTGAGACAGGTTCTTGCTTAGTTGTCAAGGCTGGCCTCAAACTTGTGATCCCTCTGTCTCAGCCTCCCAAGTAATGGGATTACAAGCTTGTGCCACTCTGCCCAGCTCCTTTTTATTTTATTTTGAGACGGAGCTTGCCGAGACTATCCTCGAACTTGTGATCTTCCCGCCTCAGCCTCCTGAGTGGCTAGGATCACAGGGGTGCACCATCGTGCCCAGCGCTGTACCTTTTTGAGTAATGGTGACTGCTCATCTTGCAGAGTGCCCGCCTTGAGTCCGACCTGGGCCTCAAGGCATCAGAGCACTAACCAGTTTAACCCCCGCAGTCCCCTGGGAAGCATGTGAAGTTGTTATCAGCCCTGTTTGTAGCTGAGGAAACCAAGGTTCAGAGAGGTTAAATCAAGGCCTGGGCCAGGCGTGGTGGCATATGCCTGTAATCCCAGTACGTGGGAGGCTAAGACAGGAGGATTGTAGGTTCAAGATCAGCCTCAGCAAACTAGCATGATCCTGTTTCAAAACAAAAAATTATAAAAGGGCTGGAGGTAGAGCTCAGAGGTAGAATGCCTAGGGGTTCAATTCCTGGAACCATAAAATAAAGTAAAATAAAATAATCCAGGCCTGGTCTGTGCACTAGTGAGTGGCAGGATTTAGACAAGCTCAGCTGCTGGGGGCTCTTAACTGGACCATTGACAGAGATGGGAAATAGCATGATACAGGTTATTCACTTCTAGTTTTGTTTTTTTTGTTTTTTGTTTTTTTCTTTTTTTGCTAATACAACAGAACACTCCCCAGTAAATACATTCTTACAGACTGGAGCTTTAATTTTCGCAGGATGAAATCAAAAGTGGGCCAGAGGGGATGCATGTGTTTTATTTTAATATATAAAGCCAGATTAACTGCTAAAAGGGTTGTTGCAATTCATAGCCTCATCAGCATAATTTCTTATTTTTGTGGTCCCTCCCCCAGCAGGAAGGGCCCTTGGAAAGCCTGTAGCCCAACTCTCTCTTAACTGCGAAGGCAACAGGCCCAGTGCCAGGAAGTGTCTGAGCAAGGTCTCCAGAGGGCGAGAGGCAGAGGCAGCCCTTGTCCCTTTTGCCCGGGGCCATTGCCTCATCCCGCCCCTCAGGGCCACCTCTGCCTCCTCTCCCTCTTCCCTTGCCCATGCCCCACACCATGTGGCATCCTGTCACTTCCCTGCTTATCACACTCCCTGGCTGAACCACTGACCACAGGCTCAAGCCACAGCTTCTTTCTTTCACCAAACCCGCAGCCCAATCTCGTGTCCCCCTTGTCCTCAGAAGGTCTCCGCCCCTTCACACCATTTGAACAGAATTGCCTCTTTCCTCTTTGAAGTTTAACTGTTGCCCATTTATCCTTCAAAGCCAAGTGCAAATGCTTCCTCTTTCATGGCGTCTTCCCTGACTGCCCAAGCTGCCCACCTCTGGCAAAGTCAGCTCCACTTTGCAACAAGCCCCCCTTTCTGGCTGCTCCTTCCAGAAGGGCTCAAGTTGCAGAGGACAGGCCAGGAGGGGGCAGTGCACAACCAAAGGAAGGTCTCCCGAGAGGTCAAGGTCACCAGGGTGCCTGGAACTTGCCCAGCTGTGGAACCTGGTGAATACCAGGTTCAGTCTGGGTGGCGTGACCTTTGGCAAGCTCCAGCCCTCCACGGGCCTCAGTTTGCATCTCTGCAAAATGACAAGGATGGGCTAGTTCAGTGTTTTTGACAGCAGGAATGCACACTGTGGCTTTGAAAGATAAATAGATGGACATTTTAAAATGGAAATCAGTATGTATTTATTTTAATGTGTATCAGACAAAAAATAACTAGCACATCAAACCTGTTATTTTGCAGATATTATTGCTCAGGATGGGGCTAAATAGGCATTTAAGTAAAAAAAAAATGAGTCAATGTAAAAGAGAGTACCAATTAAATAATAGTACAGGTGGTAAGCCAGCAGTGAATGGCTGCGGTGGGGAAAACTTTGGTCTGCCTTTAATGTTCTGGAAGGCTGTGATTTTCAGGGATGCCTGCCTTTGGTAGGGGTGGGAGCGGGGAACAGGAGCTGCTTCCAGGAGCTGGGGCGCTGGGCTCAGGGTAGAGGGGAAGGCATTCTGTAGATGAGCCATGTCGCATGTCCCCACCCCAGACCCTCCTCCTCCACCTGTGTGGGGGGTAGGCACACTGGCTCCCCCTCCCTGCCTTCTTTCTCAGCTTCCCTGCGGTTACTAGGGAGTGGGAGGCTGAGAGGGGCCGCATTCTGGAAGCTCATCTGCTCCCTCATTCTTACCCAGCACCCTGCTTGGCATAAAGTATTCAGGGTGATGATTAACAAGGATGCAGAAAGGCTCTGGGGGTGGGGAGAGAAAATAGGTAGACGAGTATTCCTACTACCGACCTGGATGTCCAACCTGGAGTGACCGTCTAATGATTCCCAAGCTTGGCTGTACATTGGCTTCACCTAGCTACTCAGTAGAAATGCAACCCCAAGACCCCACCTCAGGCCATCCCAGTGTTGGGGCTCCCGCACCTGCCCTTTAGAAAGCTGCCCAGTGAATTCTTATGCCTCTAGGTTTGGAACCACTATGGTCGACAGCACACCTCCCTCAGTGTACCTGTGGAGGCTCAGAGAAGTTGTGTCACTTATTCGAAGTCACCCAGCAAGTCGACAGCAGGTATCCAGTTCTTCCCATGAAGCACCGCTCGCCGAGCTTCATGGTTAGCAAAGAGAGCTCTGCTGACAAATGTGGGGTTTCTTTGCGCTTCCTTTGCCTCTGGGCTTGTCAAGGACTTTCTGTGGAAGGGAACATGCTGTATGAGCTGCCATCTGCTGAGGAGGCCAGAAGGGATGGTGAAGGATGGTGGTGGAGAAGGTGCAGGGGAGCCAACGGAGGGGGCGGCCAGGAGACGCGGCCTCCTCTGCGGTCACCAGCCTGCTGAGTGCCGGAGCCAACTTGGATGTGTGCCTCCAATAGCTGGGGTTTCACATGGAACCCTTAAAGAACAGAATTAGGGCCAGGGACTGGGAGGAAACTTTTTTATGGTACTGGGGATTGAACTCAGAGGCATTCTACCTCCAAGCTACACCTGCAGCCCTATTTTATTTTATTTTTTATTTTGAAACAGGGTCTCATTAAGTTGTAGAGGGCTTCATGAGGTTGCTGAAGCTGGCCTCGAACCTGTGATCCTCCTGTCTCAGCCTCCCAAGTACTGGGATTACAGGCATGTACCACCATGCCCGGATCTGATGAAACTTTCTTTCTTTTTTTTTTTTTTGCAGTACCGGGAATTGAACCCAGGGGCATTTTACCTCCAAGCTACACCTCTGGCCCTATTTTTTATACTTTATTTTGAAACCGGGTCTCATGAAGTTGCAGAGGGCCTCACTAAGTAGCTGAGGCTGGCCGCAAACCCGGATCCTCTGGTCTCAGCCTCCCAAGTACTGGGATTACAAGCGTTTGCCACCACGCCCGGCTCTGATGAAACTTTCTAACAGTGATCAGTGACCCGGGTAGCAATTGATCTTAGGACAGTGGTCCAGATCCCTTTCTTTCTTTCTTTCTTTCTTTCTTTCTTTCTTTCTTTCTTTCTTTCTTTCTTTCTTTCTTTTTTGTGGTACCGGGGATTGAACCCAGGGGCATTCTACCTCCGAACTACACCCCCAACCCTATTTTTTATTCTTTATTTTGAAACAGGGTCTCACTAAGTTGCGGAGGGCTTCACTAAGTAGCTGAGGCTGGCTGTGAAACTGCGATCCTCCTGTCTCAGCCTCCCAAGTACTGAGATTACAAGCGTGTGCCACTACACCCAGCTTTATTCTTTATTTTGAAACAGGGTCTCACTAAGTTGTAGAGGGCCTTACAAGTTGCTGAGGCTGGTCGTGAACCTGTGATTCTCCTGTCTCAGCCTCCCAAGTACTGGTATTACAAGCATGTGCCACCACGCCTGGCTAGATCCCTGCCTTCTGAAATTATAAATTTGATATAACCGACATGGTGCATGCCTGTAATCCCGCTACTTGGGAGGCTAAAACACGAGATTGCAGGTTCGAGGTCAGCCTCAGCAGTTTAGCAAGAAGCTCAGTAACTTAGTGATTTAACTTAGCATTTGGGTGATTTTCAATTTTCCACAATAAAAACCACCCTGCTATGACCATCCTTGTCCACGTCTCACGTGGGCTTGGGAGGAGTACTGCACGAGGGTCATGGTGCCCGTCCGCAATTGCCCAGAAGTGGCACGTTTCCATGGGCATTGTCGGATCTTGGAATTTTTGCCACTCTGATGTATAACAGGAAGCCCTGATGCCCCCAGGGAGAGGGGGTTCCCAAAGATGCTGTGGAGAGCAGCTACCTGAGAGACATCCAGTGTATTGTCCTAGTCTTGCCCGGCCCTACAGGGTCAAGGCTGTCCCTTCTGAGCCAGTGACTCTGGAGGCAGGGCTGTGAGGAGGGCACTAATGCTTCTCGGGAAAGCCAGGATGCACCCACACCCTTGCTACACCCCAGCCGCTCAGAGCTGCCCAGTCACCTGGCAGCAGGCTTGGGACAGCGTCTGGTGGCTCCAAGGAAAATATTGGTCCAGAGAAAGAAAGGGACACACGTGCCCAGTTGCTTTCATTCATATGTGACCACATGCCAACCCACACAAACAGGTCTGCTGAGGCCACAGGGGGTGGGGAGACCGTCACCTTCAAGCAGTTCTCCTGGGCCCAGCCCACGCCATGCGGGGGCAGGAGCAAGCTGGGAGGGGAGAGTGGAGGGAGAGAGGCCTCGGGGTCAGCAGCCTCATGGACAAGGCCACGGAGTCTGAGGTCAACAGGGCCAAAAGCTGCGTCTCTCTTCACCCCATGTACTGACCCCAAATCACCCCCCACCAGCCTGCCCCAGTGGCCAGAGCACTGCATGAGAGTGAAGAATGTCGTTAAGATACAAAGGTCCAAAAAGGGCACAGAGAAAAGTGAATGTCCCAGTCTCCCCCCTCTATCCCCAGCTTCCCAGGAGGAAGCAATGTTTAGATAGATGATAGATAGGCCGGGCGTGGTGGCGCATGCTTGGAATCCCAGTACTTTGGGAGGCGGAGACCGGAGGATCCGGGTTCGCGGCCAGCCTCAGCCCTCTCT
>PVJS01032970.1:0-22452 GCA_004027185.1 Glis glis | reverse complement strand
CTCTCTCTCTCTCTACCTAGTGAGGCCCTCCGCAACTTCCTGAGACCCGGTTTCAAAATGAAGTATAAAAAAATAGGGCTGGGGGTGTAGCTCGGAGGTAGAATGCCCCTGGGTTCAATCCCCGGTACCGCAAAAAAAAAAAAAAGAAAAAGGAGTTTTTAAGTAAAAGAAAATTAAAGCAACTGGAGAGATGGAAGGCATGCAAAGATAATCTGACTTAAGGAGAAAGATTCAAAGTCTGGGAATTCAAAAAATGGAATAGAAGATGCATTTAAGGAGAAAATACAAGGTAATTTTCTCAAAATGACAAAAAAAGTGAACCTGCAGGTCCAAAGACTATAGGCAATTCTAAAAGAAAGGGAAGAAAGATAGTGTTACCTGCGCACGCTCGGGCCTGGGAGGCTAACAGTGCGGTCCTGTGAGGTCGTGGTCTCACGAACACTGGCTCCACCAGTCAATAGCTGTGTGGTTCTGGACCACTTACTTCACCTGTGCCTGTATTTCCTCATTTATAAATGTGGATATAAAGGGTATTTCTCATCAGGACTGAATGAGATCATCATAGAAAGGACTTAGCACAGTGCCTGGCTCAAACCAAGTGCTTAATAAATAGTAGCTATTGTGGTTGTCATGGCAAGGGTACTGAAGGTCAGGAATACAGGCAGGATTCTTGGGGTATCCATACAGAAAAGCAAAACTGCCTACAGAAACCTCAGGTGTCTCCACAGCAACACTACATGCCAGGTGGTGAGAAACTAATGTCTTCAACGTTCTAAAGGATCTAAAGTACTTTCTAGACAGGCATGGTGGCACACACCTGTAATCCCAGCTACTCAGGAGGCTGAGGCAGGAGGATCGCAAGTTTGAGGCCAGCCTGGGCAACTTAGGGAGGCCTTGGGTTTAATCCCCAGTACCACAAAATAAACGAATAAGTAAATAAAGTGCTTTCCAAGAACATTAGACTTAAATACAACGTGACTCAGATATGACAGCAGTAAGCAGATCATCACAGTTGGAAAAGACCTCAAGGAATACAGGATGCCGGAACAACTATCTGACAGAAAATCCAGCCAGCCACATGATGAATCCAAATAAAGAACCCAGGTCTGAGTCAGGCGCATGCCCATAATCCCAGTACTTGGGAGGCTGAGACAGGAGGATCATAGGTTCAAGCCAGGCGTGGTGGCGCACGCTTGTAATCCCAGTACTTTGGGAGGCGGAGACCGGAGGATCCGGGTTCGCGGCCAGCCTCAGCTCTCTCGCTCTCTCTCTCCCTGTCTCTCTCTCTCTCTCTCCTTAGTGAGGACCTCCGCAACTTCGTGAGACCCGGTTTCAAAATAAAGTATAAAAAATAGGGCCAGGGGCGTAGCGCGGAGGTAGAACACCCCTGGGTTCACTCCCCGGTACTGCCAAAAAAAAAAAAAAAGGAGGATCATAGGTTCAAAGCCAACCTCAGCAATTTAGTGAGACCCTCAGCAGCTTAGCATGACACTGTTTCAAAATAAAATAAATACATAAAAGGGCTGGGGGTGTATCTTGGAGGTAGAATGCCCCTGGGTTCAATTCCCAGTACCACAAAACAACAACAACAAAAGGACTGGTGGGAAATAGTGATTGCCCTACTAAAATAATTATGAGAATTTATGATTAAAGAATGTGAATGCTATAAAGTAGAACATTAAAAATTAAAACTCAAGTTTTTGAGAGAAGAGATGGAAAGAAAAGTGAAATGTTCAAATGTTTAACCTAGGAGCCAGTCAACATGTATGAGTGAAACATCTCATTATAATTTAAAAAAGAAAGAAGGAGCCAGGCGTGGTGGCGCATGCTTGTAATCCCAGTACTTTGGAGGCGGAGACCGGAGGATCCGGGTTCACAGCCAGCCTCAGCTACTTAGTGAGGCCCTCCGCAACTTCGTGAGACCCGGTTTCAAAATAAAGAATAAAAAATAGGGCCGGGGGTGTAGCTCGGAGGTTGAACGCCCCTGGGTTCAATCCCTGGTACCGCAAAAATTTAAAAAAAGAAAAAAAAAAGAAGGAAGGGCAATGACTTCAACCTCTTTAATTTTTTCGTAGCGCTGTGGATTGAACCCAGGGATGTTCTACCTCTGAGCTACACCCCAGCCCTTTTTAATTTTTGTTATGAACCAGGGTCTCGCTCAGTTGCTGAGGTTGGCTTCAAACCTGCGATCCTCCTGTTTCGGCCTCCCAAGTACTAGGATTACAGGCATGTGCCACTGCACCGGGCTTATTTTTACTTCTTAACTTTACATAACTCTTTTGAGAAATACCATCTCTTAAAAAAAGAAACATTATTTGAAGTTTAATGATTTCTTCATTTCTTGTCAGTTATTTTTCCTTTTATATTCAAGTAAAATTACATTTAATTAATGTTTTTCAAGTGTCATATATAGATTTGTTCCATTTTTGCACTTGCTTTCGTTCTGCAGCTATCTATTTATCTAACCATATTCTGATGCCTAAAAAGATGTTTGAAATTATGTTCAGTCAATATTAGTGATATTTTTTCTGGATTGAAGGATTTGTAATAATTTTTCACTTTTAGATTTTTCTGCAGTTTAAATTCATTATAGAGACCGTGTGTGTGCGTACGCGCGCGTGTGCATGTGTGTGTGTGTGTGTGTGTGTGTTTTACTGGGGATTGAACCCAGGGTTATTCTACCTCTAAGCTACACCCCCAGTCCTATTTTTCATTCTTTGTTTTTGAAAGAGGGTCTCACTAAGTTGTGGAGGGCCTCACTAAGTAGCTGAGGCTGGCCACGAACCTGCGATCCTCCTGTCTCAGCCTCCCAAGTACTGGAATTACAGGCGTGCGCCACCACACCTGGCCTATGGAGAGCATTTTTATAAACCCAGTAGAGGGATTTTTTTCTTAAGAGGAAAAAACAAGCCAGGCATGGTGGCTCAGGCCTATAATCTCAGTACTTGGGAGGACAGGAGGATCACAGCTTTGAGGCCAGCCTCAGCAACTTAGTGAAACTCTGTTTTAAAATAAAAAGTAAAATAGGGCTGGGAGTATAGCTCAGACACAGAAGGTCCCTGGGTTCAATCCCCAGTACTGGGGGGGAGGGGGGAATAGAAGTAAAAATACCAAGATGCTAATAGTTATTAATTCTGAGTTATAGATCTGTGGTCAACTATTAGTTGTTTCTTTGTAGTTATTGTTTTTAAATATTCCCAATTAAAATAAAAATGTAAGGTAAAATGGTTCATTACACTCAGGTGTGGCGGCGCACGCCTATAATCCCAGTACTTGGGAGGCTGAGACAGGAGGATCACAGGTTTGAGGCCAGCCTCAGCAACTTAGACCCTGTTGCAAAATAAAAACTAAGAAAAGGCTGGGGGATGTAATGCCCCTGGTTCTAATTTACCCCAGTACCCCCTCCCCTCAAAAATGGGTTCAGTACTATATAGTGGAAAAATCAGAGAGATTTGGATTTGAATAATGGCAGATTTGTTAATTTCTCCAAGTTTTGGTTTCCTCATCAGTGAGACAGACTAATTGTGCTAACCCTGCAGGTGAGTTGCCTGACCCAAAATGACCGGGAGTGCCTGGCTCAAAGCAAGCTCTCAATGTCAACGAAGACACCAATGTTGACTGTGTTCTTAAAGACACCGGACTGTGTCACGGACATACTACTGTCCCTTCTTTTTTTTTTTTTTTTTTGTACCAAGGATTGAACCCAGGGGCATTCTACCTCCGAGCTACACCCCCAGCCCTATTTTTTATTCTTTATTTTGAAACAGGGTCTCACTAAGTTGTGGAGGGCCTCACTAAGTAGCTGAGGCTGGCCGCGAACCCAGATCCTCCGGTCTCAGCCTCCCAAGTACTGGGATTACAAGCGTACACCACCACGCCTGGCTACTACTGTCCCCTTCTAATCTCAGCGTCACTCTAGCAGCTATCTCCATCTCAGCTGTCGTGTGCCCATCGAACCAGCTGCCTCCAGTGCCTCTGCTAGTGAACGCTCCTAAAACGAGACGCTTAACTGTGTTTTCAATCATTGATCAAATACAAGTTAATTAAGCTCCAAGAGGGTCGAGACGAGAATGACTGGCTTCGCCGTTGGGGTTTCATGGCAGCTACTTCAAGCATTTTAGGGCCAGGATCTGTACGTCGCTGTGATCATCCAGTTGTGCATTCATTTAGTAAACGTTTGCTGAGCACCTAGTCCCTGCCAGGTGCTGCCCTGGGCATTTGAGGTAGAAAGATGAGCCGGGCGTGGTGGCACATGCTGGTAGTCCTGGTACTTGGGAGGCAGAGACCGGAGGATGCGGGTTCACAGCCAGCCTCAGCTACTTAGTGAGGCCCTCCGCAACTTCGTGAGACCCGGTTTCAAAATAAAGGATAAAAAATAGGGCCAGGGGTGTAGCTTGGAGGTAGAACGCCCCTGGGTTCAATCCCTGGTACCGCAAAAAAAAAAAAAAAAGAAAGATGAAGAAGGCACAGCCCAGTCTTATGAGATTCACAGACTCCAGCCTCGATTCCGCAGTATGAAATCAGTCAAAAGAAGGGTTCCGGATGTTAGACGAGTGTTGATGTGAATTTCTTGCTTCTTAAGGTCTAGATAAGATGATTCAAAGCTCCCCACCACCAAGACTGCTGCAAATTCTCGGGGACCTATTGCTCTCATGGTAGTGTCTGGCTCTGAGATTCTGAGTAGTCCAACAGGGTTTTTGTAACAGGTCCTATGTGCCTCCCAGAGTGAACATGTGTGTGGTCCCTGTTGTGTGTCCCCACCCCACAAGCACGCACGGCCATTGCTCCCTCCTTCCTTCCCACCTCACTGTCTCATCCTCTCCTGGATTATTCTGGGAAAACTACCATTTCTCACCTTCCATGAAGAATTCTAATAGCTCCTTTCCTCCATGGCGCTTTCCCTTCCAATTATACACATTCAATGGGAAAATGGCCTATTGTCTTTTATTCCCAATAAATACCTCTAAATAGCTTCACAAAGGACAAGAATTCTTTAAAATTATTACTGATGAGAATGTCACTGTAGATTGTCGTCAAAGATCTGTCTTGAATAGGGAGCTATCAGGGTGAGAATATCCAGTTAGGATTATTTGTCTTTAATACAAAACACTTTCCATTTCATTTATTTAACTTGTTTCTCGTGTCAGTGATGGAGATGGGGGGGGGGTCATGACAGAGCCTGCATTCCTCGTGAAAGGCAGACAGCTTCTTGCGGAATGTGTCAAGCATCCACTCTCTGAGCTGGAGTATCCAGACCGCTGTTCTTCGTCTACAGACAATTGCCTCTTACCCAGAGAAGCTCGAAGACAGTTTTAGCAAATGTGTCTTCAATCAGTTCCATTTTCAAAGCCCTGCCTAAGAGGGCACTTCATTAGAACCCTCGATCGCTCCGGGCACTGTGCATATGACGGATGGGGGAGGGGAGTGGGGACCGCTCACCCAGCACTGAGTTTCTTGCTGACTTTCTTGTCTCCATCACAGTGACAGGCTCATGGTAGGGCAGTTCCCGGGGTCACTTTAGTCCCGTCATTTGTTTGCATTTCAGCCACTAACCAACCTTTGGCTGCCACTGCTAAGGCGATGAAGGGGATTCGTCTACAGATGTTGGGGCACCCCTGGATGGCCCACCCTGTACTCTCCTTTTCCTTAAGTTAAACCCCGTGGTCCCTCACTTCTTTCATTCTCTTACTTTCAACATCTTTCTATCTCTCATTTCAAAAGATTGTTTCTGGTGTTTCCCGTGGGCCTGACTGGAGCCAATTGGTCACTAACAGCTCTCAGATTCTCTGAACTAGGTGATGGGTCACCGAAAACCCTGAGGCAAAAGAGCTGGCTGCTCCACCCAGCCTTGACCATGTGCCACCCTACACACAGACATTTATTAAACTACAGCTAGCCAGGTGTGGTGGCACACACTTGCAATCACAGTACTTGGGAGGCTGAAATTGGAGGACCAGAGGTTCAAGGCCAGCCTTGACAACTTAGCGAGACCCTGTTTCAAAATAAAAAATAAAATAGGGCTGGGGGTTAGCTCTGGGGTAGAATGCCCTTGGGTTCAATCCCAGTAAAACACACACACACACACACACACACACACCAATCATCAGGATGCTATGGTTTGGGTCTTAAATGTCCCCTGAAGGCCCACATATTGAAGACTTGGGCCCCAGCCTGCGGAATGGTGGTGAGGAGATGAAACATTTAGCTTGTGGGGCCAGGGGAAGGAAGTCGGGTCACTGGGGTGTACCCTTGAGGGAGACACTAGGACCCCGGCCCCTCGCTGCCTCCCTCTTTGCTTCCAGCTGCCAAGAGGTGAATCAGCCTCCTCCACCACAGCTTCCGCCATGATATCCTGCCTCGCCACAGGCCCAAAAGCAATGGAGCCGATCCACGCTGGACTGAAACCTCCTAAACTGTGAGCGGAGCTAAACCTTTCCTTCTCATAAGTTGTTTATCTTGGGTAATTTGTCACAGTGACAGGAAGCTAACACAAGAGCAGATGAACCAAAAGTCAACATCCTTAAGAGTGGCCTTGGGGACCCCAACACGGTTGTGACGCTCCTCTTCTCCACCCCGGCACTGTCTTAGTTCAGAGTTTCCTTGTCCCTCTCCAGCTAACTGCCTCCCCTCCTCCAGTCTAGCTTCCCTCCATGTCATCCCTACACTGTGGGGCAAATCACACAAGCACACTGCCTGATGCCTTGGGTGGGGGGGGCTTCTTCGCCTTCAGAATGGAATGCCTTGCTGGCAAAACATCTATGGCCTTTGGTAGTAGGGAGTGGGCTGCCAACCCCTCCTCCGCCACACGGGGCCTTCTATTCAGGCCACATCCTAAGTTTCTTGTGTGCAGACACCTTGTACAGCTTCCCGCCTCTTTCCCTGGCTCAGGCCATGCCCCTTCCTACAGTGTCTTCCTGCTTGGCCCTCCTCTAACTCCTACTCATCTCCGCAGACCCAGCTCAGGTTGCAGCTGCTCCCAGAAGCCGCCCTGACCCCTCGACAGGTATGCTCTCACCTTCCTGGAAGCTCAGGGTCCTGGGTCCCTGCGCGTATTCAGCCAACGCAGCAAGCCTGGCTTTTTCATTATGTGTGGGTCCCCTCTTCCCACCTAGAAGCTACAACCCGAGGGCTGGGACGGTGTCCGGTTCTTGATCAGTGTGGACCGGTGTTTGTTGCTTAGCCTCCCAAATCGCAGAACGGCAGCCGCCAGGATCAGATAGACGTTTCTCCCCATTAAGGTCAGGTCTTAGGAGAGCCCTCACGCCCACACTTCCATCTCCTGGAATTCATACCGCCCTCTTTTAGCTACTAGAAAAAACCGTTTCCTTCTGTATTTATTCTTAGGTCTGCTGTAACAAGGTACCAAAAACCAGGTGGCTTCAAACCACAGAAAGGCATTGTGTCATGCTCTGGAGGCCAAAGTCCACCATCCAGGCATCAGCAGGTGGTGCTCCCTCTGAAGGCTCTAGGGAAGGGTCCTCCTCACCTCTTCCAAGCCTCTGGGGGCTTGCTCAGGATGTTGGGTGCTCCATGGCCTGTGGCAGCATCTCTCCACTCTCTGCTCACACTGTCATGGGACGTCCCCCTCTGTGTGCCGTTGTCTTTACACGGTCACCTTCTTATAAGGACACCATTCATATTGGATTAGGGACCCACTCTCCTCCAGTATGACATCATCTTAACTACAATCGTGCACTGCCTGACGAGGGTCTGGTCAACAATGAACCACATACACCACAGTGGTCCCATAAGATTAGAACAGAGCTAAAAAATTCCTATCACCTAGCTGTTTACTTTATCTGTGTTTAGATAGGTTTAGAGGCACAAATACTTACCATGCTGTTGCAGTGGTCAGCAGTATTCAGTTCAGGAGCATGCTCTACAGTCTACAGCCTGGGGCAATAGGCTACACCATACAGTCCAGGTGTGGTCGGCTCACACTTATCTAGTACACTCCGTGATATTCACATGACAACATCACCCAACAACACATTTCTCAGGACATGTCCCCAGTGTTTAGCAATGCACAACTGTAATGACATCTGCAACAACCCTATTTCCAAATGACGTCACATTCTGAGATACTGGGGGTTAGGACTTCCACATGTCTTTTCTGAGGGGGACGCAATCCAACACAGAGCACTGTTGTGTAGTAGCCCCTCCACCTTCCACTTGCACTGCGGTTAGTGGTCTCTCCTCCACTAAATTCTGGGATCTTTGAAGTCAAGGCAGGTCCTATCCATGTGTGACTCCCCCTAAGCACTCAGCACATGGCAAGTAAGCTGCAGGCATTCCAGAAAGGTACACAGAGTTGCACTGATGTGACATTGCACCCAGTCCCCCAGCTGACCCCAGCCTCCCAATCATATCAGACAGCAGAGGTCTTGACTAGACTGGGCCATTTGTTCTCCCCTAGTAGACACCTCAGGCTTGTGTCTGTAGTGGCCCTCAGCTCCTGACCTGGTCAGCTAGTCCCCCAGGAATGCTGGTTTCTCTGTTCCAGCCATCTCCTCTTCCTCTCTGCTATCTCCTTCGAGGAGCCCCCTTGTCTTGGAAGAAAAGGAATAGGATCTTGGTGGAATGGCAGCAGGAGAGCAAATCACCTCACTTTCCAGAAAGGAGCAAAATTGACACTTAGTCTGGATACATGAAGTTGGGGTCACCACATCACCTTAATTATCTGGAGAGTTGATCTGGATTTTTTTTCTAAATGGTATTCTATGGTTCATTGACTCATTCCCTTTGCTTGGTGTCTATGATTCAGTTCTAATGCAGAGACCTTACATTTTGGAAAGAAAATGAATTCATTTGATGACTAACATAATCCAAACTTCTGACTCATCTTTTTGGCGACTTTAAAATACACTTTTTGCCACTGTTTCAGTCAGCATTCTCACTGCTGTGAAAACTTGACAACAACAACTTACAGGAAGGAAAGTTTATTTGCTCACAGTTCTGGAGATTTCAGGGGTTCCGTCCATGTTAGGTCAGGTGAAGTCTGCCAAGCTCAGGGCGCAGTGCAGGGATCAGAGAGAGCACACAAGGGCTCTGCCATCGCATCACGGAGGCCAGAAGCAGAGAGAGAGTTCATGAAGGAAGTTCATGGACAGCCGCACAGTCCCCAAGGCCACACACACAGTGACCCACCTCCTCCAACCACACCCCACCTGCCTAGGTTACCACCCAATAAATCCATTACAATGGATTCATCCACTGATGAGATTAGAATGCTCATAATTCACTCATTCACCACTGAACATGAATACATGAACTCTTCAGGGGATAGTCTATATCCAAACAATAACAGTCACTAACCAACCACAGTTCCACCTTTGTTACAAGGAGCCAACTCCAAAGGGCAAACTAAGCTGGGCTGAGTGGGGAGGCTGGGGCCTCTTTCCACAGTTTTGGTGTGTTTTCCACTAAACCCTCTTCTTCATCCAAGGCTATTCCTATCTCAGTGACAGTGACCATAGCCCAAGAAAGCCAGCCCATCAGAGCCCATCCCATCTGCTTGCTGCCCGCGGAAACTGTTTGGATTCCAGCACCTGCTCTGCCTCCCAGGAGTTTGGGGACAGTAGGAGCATCTGCTACTTGGAGAGGGTAAGGAAGCAGAAGTCTTGTCTGAGTGACCACGTCTCAGGTTTAAGACCTACCCAAAAGATGTATAACCCCTGAAGCTTAATTTTTCTAGAACCCCAGAAACAGAATGTATTATTACCGACCCTCCCTCTTCTATTGGAAGCCTTCACAAGACAAAAACATCTGATTGCATGGAAATGATTTTGGGGTCAGGGTCTCCCTGATTGAATTCCATCTGGGAGCTTGGAGCACAATTATATGGGACCTGAACTGGATAGCCTTTCAAACCCATAATTGGATAGCCTATCAGACGATTCCCCAGATATATGCCTGTCACCCATCAACTGGTGATGGGACCTAGAGGGGGCCATTGCTTAACAGTTTGATGACACTCAAATATACCATGGGCATGGGTTTGGAGAGAAGGTGGATAGAGTTACTTTAACTCCTCCCCTTTCTTCTCAGGAAAGAAAACGAATCATTTTTCTTTTATCACATTCTTGGAGAAAAGTTAACATCTGTCTCCAGGTCGAAGTTAAAGGTCATAGAACATCCAAACCATATTTCCTTTCCTTCACCTTTTCTATCTCCACCATGAAGGCCTTCTAGAAGGTTCTCCTCCATTCTGGAGTCATTCAACGATCCCTTCCCAAATCCCCTGCATGCTCAGCTCTAGCTCCAGGAGCACCTTGTCCTCAGCGGGAGGTATTTGAGGTCAAGGCTAGTCTGGGGTTTCCTGAGGCAAGGTCTTCAGAGCCTACCCAAGTCCTGAATGAGCCTCTCTGTGCCTGGCCTGGGACTCTGCATTTCTAGAGACTTCCGGGGGCGTTCTGAGAAGAAGCTGCTGGTCACCAGGCTGGATGCTGGGCCTGCTTTTTTTTTGCGATACCGGGGATTGAACGCAGGGGCGTTCTACCTCTGCGCTACGCCCCCGGCCCTATTTTTTATACTTTATTTTGAAACCGGGTCTCATGAAGTCATGGAGGGCCTCACTAATTTGAGAGAGAGAGAGAGAGAGAGAGACAGAGAGACAGGGAGAGAGAGAGCGAGCTGAGGCTGGCCGCAAACCCGGATCCTCCGGTCTCTGCCTCCCAAAGTACTGGGATTACAAGCATGCGCCACCACGCCTGGCTTGCTGGGCCTGCTTTTGACTCAAGCCTGGTCTCCCCACTGGAGAGTCATATGTAAAGGTTCCAGCCTGGTTTCCTTTGCCCACATTACCACTGGGACGATCTGCCTGGGAGCCTTGGGCAGACAGTGGGCTCGTGAGCCGGCTCCTTTGGCACATGAGGCGTTTGGACCTTGTGCTGCTGCAGACATGGGGAACATGCTTTGGGGGGGGTCACTGGAGCCAAGGTGGGCCCCTCTGTTCCCCTGGGTACTTCTAAGAGGCCTGGGTATGGCGCAGGTGGGGTCACCCACAGCAGAGCCCCACCCCCATGCCCCTTGGGAGCTGGCAGGGCTGAAGGGATGCCGTGGCAGGAGGAGTGGCCAGGGTGCTGTGGGGGGGCTTGGTGCTGCCTGTTGGACTGTATTGCCCAAGGGCAGCATCCCAGGACCAAAGCTACCTCCTAACTCCTCCCCAGGGTCCTGAGGACAGGGATGCCCCATGTGGAGGGCCAGCAGAAGAGGTCCCACCCCAGGCAGTGCCAGTCAGATCTTCCCTAGGGTTTAAAGAATATTTCTGTCCCCACACCAGGGACTATGCCCATGAGCACACTTGGAACTTCAGTGTGAAAGCATGCCGCCTCTTAACAAGGACCCCAGGGTTCCATCTGCTTCCCAGAAAGACACATCCCACATCCCTGGGTCAACTCTACCCTAAGTACCTGATGGTTGCAGGTGGCAGCATGTGACTCTTCAAAGCAGGGTGGTTTGTCCATCGGCAGAGCAGGCACAGCGCCCTAGGCCCAGGATACCAGTGAGGATCCTTGAAAACGCTTTCTTCTTTTCTGAATCCAAAGGAAACATTACCATAATTCACCCTGGGTTATATTTGTCTTTTAACAATGCAATCATAAAATATAATTTTTAATACCTTTTATGAAGAAAAGGGACCACAAAGGTCATATATGCCCTTCTCCAACTACAGGTGACTGAACTTTACTCTCAGTGATTTCTGGATTGAATGCAGGTCCCTAGCTGGGCGTGGTGGCACATGCTTGTAATTCCAGTACTTGGGAGGCTGAGACAGGAGGATCACAGGTTCACGGCCAGCCTCAGCTACTTAGTGAGGCCCTGCGCAACTTAGTGAGACCCTGTTTCAAGCTAAAAAATAAAAAAGAGCTGGGGGTGTAGCTCAGAGGTAGAATGTCCCTGGGTCAACCCCCAGCACCACAAAAATAAAATTAAATTTTGTCACATTAGCAATACAAGAGGCAGCTAGATACAGAGCAGCTGGAACTCTGGGAATGAAAGGATGGTACAGATACTTTGGAAAAGTGACAGTTTCTTTTAAAGGTAAACATGTTGACCAGGCAGTCACACTTCTAGACATTTCCCCAGGTGAAATGAAAACACATTCACACAAAAACCTACATACAGATTCTAAGCAATAAGAACAATGCTGTAGGCATTATAGTAGCTGATTTCAAATTATACTACAGACTATAAAAACAAAAACAGCATGGTACTGACATAAAAACACTCATATGCCAATAGAATAGAAGATACAGAGACAAACCTATACAGTTGCAGCCAGCTGATCCTTGACCAAGGTGCCAAAAACATATGTTGGAGAAAAGACACCTTTTTTTGCGGTAAAAAAAATAAATAAAAATAAAAATAAATGAATAAATACAGGTCCCTGTGAACCTGAGTGTTCAGACTCCTTGGGTGAATGTTTAACAGGCAGAATGCCTAATAAGAGAAGAAGAATCTCGACAGCCTGAGGTGCCCACGGGGGAGGAGCACTGTTAAAGGGATGATGAAGGGAGTCCATAAAGCTGCTGAGGGCTAGACTTGGCCTTGACAGCTCTGTTCTGTTAGCTCCACCAGGACTGACTCCTCACTCCATGATAACTAGATTAGCAGTAAAAGGCAGAAATAAACGGACAGATAGGCTAACAGGTTAAATTAGTTTCAAATCAAAAATAAAATTAAATGCTCAGAGCCCCAGTCTCTGGAGGAAAAGGCCAGGTTATTACTAATGCAGTACAACAGGCATGCCCCGCCCTCAGAGAGCTCCTGACCTAGGGAGAAAGAGGCAGAGGTAAACAATGTGTCACAAACCAATGCCACTTTGAAGGGACAGTGGGGAGGTAGAAGAGGGGAAACTGTGCCTCAGAGTCAGGGACAACTTCATGGGGAGGTTACATTTAGACTGATGGGTCTTGATGGATGTGTAGGAGTTTGCCAGATGAAGGATCAAGGGAAGATGGAGAAAGAGCACGGGGTTTGGAGTTAGAAAACCAGGGTTCTAATCCCAGCCCTATTTTTTACTATGCATGTGACCAAAGACAAGTTATTTAGCCTCTCTGAGACTCAGTTTCCCTATCTATAAAAGATATTTACCCTATCTTGGGGGAATTAAAAACAATATCATACATAGATTATGTATGTTATTATACATTATTATTTATAACATACATGTATTATGTACCTAGGTGCAGCCTGGCACTTGAAAGGATGTTGAGAAATAGCAGCCACCAAGAGGACTCCAAGAGTGCACCAAGGTGCACTCAAAGCTGAGGGTACGCGCGAAGAGCATGCGTCACTCAAACGCTGGGGAGGGGGTGTGGGAAGACAGCTGGAGTCCACAGAGCCTGGTTTGCATTTCTTCCAGCCCTTGGCTTCTGGGTTGTGTGGCCTGCGCTAGCTTCTCTGAACTATAAATGAGTGTGATAACCACGCAGCCTCCTAGGGCCGTTGCGAGGATGCAGTGAGCTAGCTCAGGTGAAATGCCCAGCGCGGCACGAGCTGCCGGTACGTGGCAGCTATGACTGCTGTTGTCCACGCTGGGAAGGGGAGGAGGGACTGGAGCTGGGAGAGCAGGTCAGGCCCGCCCCCGGCCCCACCCACTTGGTGTGCTCGTTGGTAGGCTTCTCTCTACCTCTCCCCCTGGCATGTGAGCTCCAGCAGGGCGGGCTGGTGTCCAGCAGAACACCTGGCAGTGGTATGGGCCACAAATACACCGAGGATGCGTGGACGGATGCTGGATGGATACGTGCTGGGAAGGAAGGACATGGGAGATACACTGGCAGGGTGGGCGCTTGGATGGATGAGTGGATACATGGTTGGTTGCTCGGTTTGGGAGAAGCGTAAGGGACATGGCGGGGAAGACCCAGAGGAGGGCTGTGACCGCGGCTCAATTCCAGCTACTGTGGAAGCTCCAGGAAGTTTCCAGCTGTGCTCTGGGAGAATGAAGCAGGAAGGAGGCAGGTGGGAGCCCTTGCAGGTGGATGGGAGAAGTAGACAGGTGGGGTGCACCCAGCTTCTGAACCCAGGTCAGGGTCAGCTGGGCCCTCCAGGGGGGCCTTGCCCAGCCCCCAGCCATTGTCCCCGGGGAGCCTGGCACCCCAGCCAGACAGTGCCAACAGGAGCCCAGCCTGGACCTCCGGGGACTGCTGGTGTGGGGATGGAGGTGTCCTCTCTAGCTACTCCAACTCCCTTTTCCCAGTGTCGGGAGCCCCGCGTTCAAGTCTCAGTTCTGCTCCTCGCAGTTGTATCCTGTGGGCCGGTTCTGTGATCAGCTGGGCTTTCATTTCCTGTTCTATAAAATGGGCATGAGAAGCCCTGTCTTCCTGTCTTCCGAATTGTTGGGAGGATGAGACATGGACAACATATATGCTCAGCGGTGGCCAGTACAGAGGGCGCCCCCCAGAGGCAGGTGCTGTTATCAGGATTACTAACAAAAGCTACTCACGCCCATCACCCAAGAGCGGCCCCCTCCTGCCCTTCCCTCCATCCTCCTGGAGCTTCACACGGAGCCTGCTTCCTCATCTGTAAAGATGGGTCTCACATCACCCAACTCACAGGGCTGCAGGTGGATTCGGCAAGATGAAGCAGAAATTGCTTCGCCTGGGTCTGGTGCACAGTAAGTCTCAGTAGAATGGCAGCCGTCGAATCACTGTATTATTTCTGTCTCTGCCCCTCATTTCCTGCACTTCATTGTGGGTTTTTGAGTCAGGAGTTGAGTTCTGGAATCATCTCTGGTGACTCCCAATGCGTATTGTAGGATTAGTGCTAGGGTTTGGATAAAGTGTCCCCCAAAGGCCCATGTGCTAAAGGCTTAGTCTGCAGCCTGTGACACTATTGGGAGATGGTGTAACTTTAAGAGGTGGGAGCCGGGTGTGCTGGTACACACCTGTAATACCAGTACTTGGGAGGTTGAGACAGGAGGATC
The DNA here is from genome assembly GCA_004027185.1 of Glis glis. Classification (NCBI taxonomy): domain Eukaryota; kingdom Metazoa; phylum Chordata; class Mammalia; order Rodentia; family Gliridae; genus Glis; species Glis glis. The sequence goes on along the minus strand of PVJS01032970.1, from coordinate 7,526 downwards.
ACAGGCTCGAAACCAGCCTTAGCAACTTAGAGAGACCCTGTTTCAAAATTTAACAATAGGGCTGGGGGTGTAGCTCAGGGGTAGAATGCCCCTGGGTTTAATGCCCAGTACCACACTAAAAAAGAGTTGTGGCCTAGTGGGAGGGAGTTAGGTCACTGGGGTGTGTCCTTGAAGAGGTGATTGGGAGCCCAGCCCATTCCTCTCTCTGTGCTTCCTGGCTACCATGAGGTGGGCAGTTTCCTCTACCACACACTCCCCCCATTCAACAGGCCAACCAGCCACGGACTGAAACCTCCAAAACTGTGGGTCAAAATAAACCTTTTCTCTTCTTAAGTTCATTATCTCAGGTATTTTGTCATGGTGATGGCAAGCTGACCAACATAGACATACAGAGAAGGAGCAAGGGAGTGGGGGAAGAATGGACGCGTGATGAGCTCTCCCCGCTCATAGAACATTGAAAGGAACCCTCTGCTGAGGAGGGTGGGTGTTTACAACAAAACATGCTTCACGCTCCCTCTTCCTTCCTGTGAGAGAGTCCTGGTTCCACAGGTGGGACCAACAGGTGAATTCAGGTGTGTGAGGTTGGGTAAGTCTCCCTAGTGAAAGAGCCGATGATCTGTCTGTCCTGCATGTGTTCAGGTGCTAACGAGAGGAGGCATTGTCTAAACACCTCCACCTGTCACGAGGTCTAGCCCTCACTCCAGCACAACGAGGCAGGTATGACCACCTGCGTTTTACAGGTGAAGAAACAGAGGCCTGGAGGGCTGGATTGATTTGCCCGAGGCCAGGCTCTTGCCTCTGTGGTGCAGGAGGGGCTCAAATCCAGTCCTGGCCCCAACACCTCATTGTTGTTTAACCTCTTTCTGTCACACAGAACAAACCTGCCTCATAAAGAGCGAGAACAGTAAGGGGAGCCAGATGCTCTAAGGACGTGAATGAAGGGCATCAGGTACGTAAGCCAACAACCTTCCTCAGGCCCCACGTCTTAGTACAGAAACATCTCAAACGCTGGTTAAAAGACACATCCATGCCCGTGTGCTGAGGTGTCACCAACACATCAACACGAGGCCTCCAGCCCCTCCACTTGCTACGGAGCTGACACAGGGAGACCCGTGAGCTAGATACTTGTAATGGTTTGGATTCGGGGTGTCCCCCAGCCCTCATGGAAACGGGGTGGCAATGTTGGAAGTGAGACGTGGTTGTAATCTCAGCAGTGGATTTATTCATTATAATGGATTTAACTGGGTGGTGGCCCAGGCCCAGTAGAGCGTGGCTGGAGAAGGTGTGTCCCTGGGCCTGCGGCCCGGGGGATTATATATGGTTCCTCCTCCCTCGCTCTCTCTTGCTTCTAGTCTCCATGATGTGAGTGCAAAGCCTTTCTCTCTCCCTCTCTCCTCTTCTGTGCCCTGAGATCCACAGTCCCCAGCCTCACCTGTACTGAACTCAAAATCTCCAAACTGTGAGCAAATAAATCCTCCTTGCTCTAAGTGATGTGGTCAGGTCTTGGATTATAGCGGTGAAAGTACTGACTAGTACAGTACTGTACTAGACCCTCTCCTTCATTTCCCTTCATTTAGTACTCAAAGCATTTGCAAAGGGAACATGTTTTTAACCCTATTTTACAGATGAAAGCTAGAGTCAGAGAGCTGCCCAGGGTCCCGCAGTCATTAGGTGCTGTATTGGTCAGGGTTCAGTAGAGTAGAAACTCACAGAACACGTATGTGGTAAAAGGGGGTTTATCAAATCAGCTTACAGTCAAAGCAGTGTAGTCCCAAGTTGCCGACTGCATGAGGAGACCTGGAGGAACCAGCAGCTGGTCGAGCGGTCCAGGAGCTGGAGTCTCAGAATCAGAGCGACCACTAATTCAGTCCCAGTCCAAGATGGAAAGGTCAGGAAACTCCAGAGAAACAATGGTGAAGGTCTACTTAGAAGAGCTGAAGGCCGATATCTCAGAAGAGAGCAGATGCGCTTTCTTCAGGAAGAACCACGCACGCCCCCACGTGGCTTTCTCCTTTTATCCAGGTCCTGCGCCTAGCAGAACTGTGCTGCCCACATTCAGGGCAGGACTTCCCCTTCAATCTGCCATGGCATAAACCAGTCATCCCATCAACACACCCATAGTCACATCATCTTAGGTGTTTCATGACCCAGTCAAGTTGACAATCCAGACTAACCGTCACAGGTGCCATTCACGGTACCATTCTCTCAACCCCAAGTCCCCACGGAGGTTAAAGAGCACCCCTCCTTACTGTTGAGTCTATGTGTTGTAGCACCAGGTGACTGCAGTATTGTCTGCAGACCTGATATAAAGAAGGAAGACCTTAGCTGGGCGTGGTGGAGCACCCCTGTAATCCCAGTACCTGGGAGGCTGAGACAGGAGGATTGCAGGTTTGAGGCCAGCCCTGGCAATTTAGCAAGACTCTCAGCAACTTAGCAAAACCCCATCTCAAATAAAAAATTAAATAGGGCTGTGGGTATAGCTCCCAGATAGAATGCCCCTGAGTTCAATCCCCAGCACACATACCAAAAAAAAAAAAAGGAAGCCCTTGGGGTTTGTGTGTATTTGCTTTAGCTGCAGTAATAGGGGATGCCACATTAGCTCAGCCCTCAAAGGCAGTCGACGATGAGTATCGACGTAGCTCATGAGGCTGCGGCAGGGGCGGCTGATCCAGGCCGGGCTCCAGGGAGGTAGCCCTGTGCCAGGTGTCGCTCATCTTCCTCCTGGAATCAGCAAGTTGCCTGGAAGAGGGGACTCACAGTGATGACGGAGACACAAGGGACACATAGAAGCACAAAGCGCCATTCTGTTGACCTATGCAAGCTGCGTGGCCTGCCTGAGGTCAGGGGCCGGGAAGTGTGCACCAGCCATGGAGGTGTGTGTGTGGGGGGGGAGGTCCCTTGGGGACTTGGGGCCATTTTCTGCCCCTCTCCCATGGTGCCTGGCAACACTTGGCAACATAAACGAAGCACAGAAGAATCCCAAGTTCTCTCCAGAAGACATGAGACTCGCTCACTCCCCACCTCCCCTGCACCAGGATAAACTTCAGTGGGTCGTGAAAAAATATTAGCACCATTTTTTTTTTACTTTGTTGTCCCTGATGATAACGTTAATGATAATATGATTTCCCGGTATCCAAGTTCTTGAATGCTGACAAGGCGTTCATTTTCTCTCTGATCTGCCGTCAACCCTGAGAGTGTGCAGAGGAGGGGAGAGCTCGCGCTAACGTGTGATTAATAACACCGACAACGGTAGCAGCCGGCTCCTCTCCAGCTCTCGCCGGGCCCTGACTAACGCGACTGACTCATTGAATATAGACTCCTTGCTCACCGTCAGGGCTCTGGAATCAGAGTGCGCCTTGGAATCCCAGGGAGTCTGTCTCCCAGCTGTGTGGCTGGGGCAACTAACTTACCCTCTCTGTTTTTGTTTCCAAAAGCAGCTGTCGCGAATAACACAAAGCAGGTGGCTTAAAACAATAGAAATGTATTCACTCATGGTTTGGGAGGCTAGAAGTCCTCTTTTTATAAGGACATTATTCATACAGAAGTAAGAGCCCATGGTAACCAGCCCAGTCTAACTAATGATACCTGCAGTGCCCCTGTTTCCAAATAAGGTCACATTCGGAGGTTCATCAATCTCGAAGGGTCGCTAGCCCATCCAGCGCAGTCTCTAACCCTTATTTTTTTTCCTTCCATCTATAAAATGGAGCTACTAGTAGGTTCTAGATTTAAGGATTGTTATGAAGATTGGATAAAGTATGTCAGAAAGCTCTTAGCTCGCATGGCAGCTGGCTCATTGAAAGTGCTCATCAAGCCAGGTGTGGTGGCGCATGCTTGTAATCCCAGTACGTGGGAGGCTGAGATAGGAGCATCCGGGTTCACGACCAGCCTCAGCTACTCAGTGAGACCCTGTTTCAAAATAAAGTCCTGTCCCAGGACTCCCCTGTGACTCCTTGCGACCTCAGTTCCATTCTCCGGGAGTCCCTTACATTTCCCCCATATGCAGGCCATTAGACCAGACACAAGTCTCAGGAAACAGTCCCCTGTGATCTAGACTCAGAAAGGGGACGAGGCACAGGCAACCTCCCTAATTAAGTCAATGAATGAGGGCAGGAACACAACCCTCTGCAGGATGAGTTTAATTGACAGTAGCATTTGAATGGGTCTTGAAGATCGATTAGGAATTCAACAAGTAGTAGCAGAATTAGAAGTAGAAGTAAAGAAAGACAGGGAGGTGGGAATCCCAGGGCAGGTACAAGAAGCAAGGACTGGTTCCCAGCAACTCGGGAGGCTGAGACAGGAGGACTGCAAGTTCGAGGCAAGTTCGAGGCTAGCTTGGGCATCTTAGTGAGACCCTGTCTCAAAATAAAAAAATAAAAAGTGCTGGGGATGGAGTTCAGTGGTAAAGTGCCCTGGGTTCAGTTTGCAGCATGGGAAAGATAGAAGAAAAGGAAGGGAGGGAGGGAACTGGATAAAAGAGAGGAAGGAAGGTCAAATTTGGCTGAAAAGCAGGAATTGTGGGAGAAGTATCTGGAGAGATAACACAATAATAATACTATCCCCCCTGAAGAGTCACTAGCGACTGTCTACATGCTGTCTGAGTGCTGGCTTTGTCACGTGGTGGACGGTCCAGACACCATCAGTAACTGCTCAGCCAGGGTCTCACCAGGGCTGTGGCTAGAACACCCTGTGCCCCGTGGCCCAACCTCTAGGACTCCCCCCGTCGTTTACCCTGGTCCAAGTGCAGCCCGGGGTTCCAAGGTGGGGACTGGCCTGCTCAGGGTCTCAAAGTGTGGAATGCTGAAAAAGTGGCACTGGAAGGAGGCGGAGTTCTCCAATTCACTTCCAGTCCTTCCAGAGCCTTCCTTAAACACTCCCAGCACTGAGTTTTCACTGAGGTGCTGGGGATGACGAGGTGACCCCGGGCCAGGTGGGGACCAGTGAGCCCCGAGCTGATGATTCCAGCAGGCCAGTGCTGTCGTCCCGAGGGGATGAAGGGCTCCTACTGCTGCCCCCGAGGTTGGGGAGGACTTCCAGGAGGAAGCAGAGCCTGGAAGAGTCTGGAAGAAACTCAAGTCCAGGAAGACAAGGAAAGCCAGGAATTCCGGGTAGGGGAACCTGTGCCAAGTTACACAGGACTAGAAGGCAGATGAGTTAGAATGTGGGCTCCAGGAGGACAGGAGCCTCCCCCTCTGTCAGGGTGCCCAGCGAGTACTGAGAGAATGAATGAATTAGTGAAAGAATGAATGAATGAATGAATACTGGTTTATTTAAATTCAGGGAGACTTCAAACCAGAAGGGGTCTTAATCTTCTCCAACCTTGAGAGACCCTCCTTCCACCTCTTGGCAGGTCCCAGAAGTTCCTGTCATCTCTAATACTAAGAACAGTTGTACTTTTGCAAGACTCACTCTGATTAAAAAGCCCCGTCCGCTCTATAGCACCCCCAGCCCCGCCTAATGTCCAGACCCCACAGTGAGGACGGGATGGAGCCTCCTCCCCTTCCCCCACCCCGTGGCTTCTGACACCCCCAGTGTCACAGCGTGCAGGGGGAGGGACCTCATGAAGAGCTGCAGAGGTTTTTGCATCTGCAGTGAAGTCGGTGGCATTTTGTAAGGGACATTCGTCACTGTGCTGGACTGTCACATACATCACACGATGCCCTGTGTCCCTGCTCACTAAACACCAAGGACACTGAGGCCAACCCCCCCCCCCGCGTGCTGACCAGCGCTCCCGAGAGGCTGATGCGACCTTACCGGGGACTTGCTGTATGTTCTGGGCTGACATCAGTCTCAAAATGCCAGCTCCCCCCTGCAGCACACTGGGGGGGACTTCATACTTGCTGCCGCCAGACTTTGGCCTCACATTCTCCAGATGACCTCTGTGACCCCCAGTGCTGCCCTGGGTGTCTGCCACACAGGCCACTCCCTGCTGGGACTCCAACAGAGCTTCTGGGTTGGGAGCCATCGAAGGCTCCAGCCAGCTACTTTGATGGCACCCATTGTCCCATGATGAGTGACAGATGGGCTGCCCCCCCTCCTTCCCTCCCCTTCCTTCCTTCCTTCCTTCTTTGCTTCCTTCCTTCCCTCCCCTGCTTCCCTCCCCTTCCTTCCTCCCTTCCTTCCTTCCTTCCTTCCTTCCTTGATACTGGGGATTGAACCCAGGGGCACTCTACCTCTGAGCTGCACCCTTACCCTATTTTATTTTTTATTTTGAAACAGGTCTCCCTAAGTAGCTGAGGCTGGCTTCGAACCTGCAATCCTCCTGTCTCAGCCTCCCGAGTACTGGGACTACAGGCATGCGCCACCATGCCCGGTTGCCCTCTCTTGGGCAGACTGCTACAGTGAACTGCTCTGGTCACACAGTCCCTGCCATCTAGAGCCTGGGATCAGGTTCTGTTCCAGGCTCCCTAGCAGAGTTCCCGCCCAAACTACTCTTGCACCTGCTGCCACCTGGTGTCTGCACAGCTGAACTTTTTTTTGTGTGTGGTACTGAGGGTGGAACCCAGGAGCATTCTACCTCCGAGTTAAATCCCCAGCCCTATTTTTTATTCTTTATTTTGAAACAGGGTCTCACTAAGCTGCCGAGGGCTTCACTAAGTAGCTGAGGCTGGCCGCGAACCTGCAATCCTCCTGTCTCAGCCTCCCAAGTACTGGGATTATGCCACCATAATCCACCACGCCCGGCTCAGCTGAACTTTAAACAGGCAGCCAGAGGATGCGACACCAGCCCCCTTTATTCTGGAACTGCCGTCTCTACAGTGATTCTCCTCGAGTCTCACTCACTCCGCGTGGGGCGAGGAGGAGGAAACCCAAAGCACGGTCTACTTCCATGTGGACCACCTCTCTCCAACGTCTATCTAGTCTTCTGTGAATTTTTGGCATGATGCATGGGAAGTCAGAGTGTGAACTTAAGACGCATCCCTAAAACTCTGAATTTACTTGAGACAAAAAGGAGATGAAAATAGCCGGGCGTGGAGGCACACACACCTGTAATCCCAGTACTTGGGAGGCTGAGACAGGAGCATCGCCAGTTCGAGGTCAGCCTCAGCAACTTAGTGACACCCTCAGCAACTTAGTGAGACCCTGTTTCAAAATAAAAAGTAAAAATATTGCTGGGGGTGTAGCCCAAAGGTAGAATACCCCTAGGTTCAATCCCCAGTATCAATAATAATAATGATAATAATAATAATAATAATAAGAGAGTGAGAGTGACAGAGCAAGTGCTTGGGGCTGTAGCTTGGAGGTAGAATGCCAAAAAAAAAAAAGGAGATGAAAAAGTTGAGGCTCAGCACTGGGCTTGGAGCCAGGACATCCCAGTTAGACCTGACTGCCCACCAGCTGTACGGTCCAGGGCAGGCCACTGTCTCTGAGCCCCAATTTCTCATCTGCAAAATGGAGTTATACACTACCTCCAAGTGCTGTGTGGTGAAATACACCCAGGTCTAAGAAAATGGGCACTCAGTAAGTAAATAGAATGTGATGTGTACCTTTAGTTGACGTCTTGGGATCTAGTGCCCAAGGGGGACAGA
>PVJS01032969.1:0-22450 GCA_004027185.1 Glis glis | reverse complement strand
AGAGAGAGAGAGAGAGAGAGAGAGAGAGAGAGAGAGAGAGGGAGACAGGGAGAGAGAGAGAGCTGAGGCTAGCCATGAACCCAGATCCTCCGGTCTCCGCCTCCCAAAGTACTGGGATTACAAGCGTGCGCCACCACGCCTGGCTTGTTAAATATATTTTTAACTGATATATGAAGCAAAATTGTATGTATTAATGGCTACCATGTGTTGTTTCAATAAATGTATACATTATATACTATTTAAGTCAGTTTTGATATATTTATCTTCTCAAACATTTAATCATTTCTCTCTAGTGAAGACATTTAAAATCGAAAGATTTTAAAGGAAAACTCTAGATTTTAGAGGAAACTCTAGCATTGTAAAATATACAGTACATTATCATCATATATAGTCACCCTACTGCACAATGGCACACCTGCACTTTTTACTCCGGTATAACTAAAGCTTAGTACCCATTGATCAGCCTTTCCCTATACACTAGTTTTAAAAATTATAGTATTTTGTTGAGTAAGGTGCACTCCTTAATTTTTATATTTCTTATATGTAATTAACCACTTAAGCAAGATACTTACTTCAAGAAAAAAACAGACCACATTTACATGTTTAGTAGCAAAACAAGGTGAAGAAAAATAATATCTTTGGAATGGACCATTTGGGTAGTTTTACATGGTAGAACTTTGGCCCAAGCAACACTTCAACCCTCCTCCAATCACAGTTACTATTTTGTTGAAGGGATGATGCGAGCTACTCTAAGGTCAGAGCAGAAATGTTTTTCAAAAACATACAGACACAGACCTATGGGGCAAACCTTTCTTTGCATTAGTTTCAACAGATCAAGAGAAATCAGTATTTAATATTTTTCTTTTGAATCACTGTATCACAGGTTGAGAAAACATTTATTATTTCTATCCTCTCTTTAATACATTAAAGTGTTATAAATGATTTCTAGTTCAACAGAATAAAATAGTCAAAGGATGATTCTTGAGATGCACTGTAATGTTAAAATATCTGTGAATTTGGAGAATGGAGCCACTAAGAAGAAAAATTACAATATAATTTAGTGAAGCATTGGGATGATTTTGCTGGTGATAGTCAAGCCTTAAAACAAATCAAAGCAAGCCGGGCGTGGTGGCGCACGCTTGTAATCCCAGTACTTTGGGAGGCGGAGACAGGAGGATCCGGGTTCTCGGCCAGCCTCTGTTTGCGCACGTGCGCACGCGCGCGCTTTGTCTGTCTCTCTCTCTCTACTTAGTGAGGTCCTCCGCAACTTCGTGAGACCCGGTTTCAAAATAAAGTGTGAAAAAATAGGGCCGGGGTGTAGCGTGGAGGTAGAACGCCCCTGCGTTCAACCCCCAGTACTGCAAAAAAAAAAAAAAAATCAAAGCAAAACGAAACCCCAAAGTCTAAACTCAAAGATCCCTAGAAAGCCAGGTATGGTGGCACATGCCTGTAATTCCAGTACTTGAGAGGCTGAGACAGGAGTATCACAGGTTCGAGGCCCGCCTCAGCAACTTAGCAAAACCTTGTTTCAAAATAAAAAATAAAGTAGGGCTGGGGGTGCAGCTAAGAGATAAAATACATTAGGGTTCAATTTCCCATGCCAAAAAAAAAAAATTCCACAGGAAGCCCAGTTTACCTGTTAAACCAGTCGTCTGTATATCGAGGATAAGGGTAGGGGTCATTGCTGCTGAAGTCATAACTTGCCTCAGCATTCTGAAAAACACAAAATATCTCATTAGATCAAAAGAACCAGAAGCACAGTGAAGGGGAATGCTGTGAGGCACACCGTATTATGTTTATAATCCCCCCTTGCAGTGCTCAGAGGATGCTCTGCACTGGACCATCCCTTGCAAGACTGTGACAGAGATGAAGTGTGTCCTCAGAGCCTTCCCTCTTCCCTGCATGTCCTTTGCCAGGCTCCTTCATCTCACCCACTTTCAAGGGGTTAGCCCATATTCTCAGAACTATCTTCATTTTAAGTCTTGGTACTCCTTGTGGGTTGGCAGATTTACCCCAGAATCCAGAATTTCCTTGATGCTTCCTTGGACTGATGGCCAGAATATTCTGGTTCTCATGTTGCAAGTGAAACAGAGTTTTGCATTTTCTTACTTTATGCCGAAGGCTCAATTCCAGCTCCTATGTCAGACTGAAAGAAGGCTTTTCTCCTTTCTCTTATGTTGTTAAACTCCCCCATAAGCCCTTTACATTGACCATGAGTGACCTCATTTTTTCACTGAACAAATATCACAAAGAGTCCAATATATGTCAGAGAATTTGCTAAGAATAGGAATACAATGGTGGCATCCCTGTAGCTTATAGCTTAATTGGGGAACAAACATCAATCAAATGATCAAATGAATGAAAAGAATTGCAAACCCTGATAAGTACATGCTCTTACACCCCACAGTAGGTGGCGAGGAGTATAAAGTTGATGTAATCCTACACCTTCATTTTTTCTCATCGAGAGTCTTTCCCCATGTAAATCAATTATGTACTTGATTAAGCAGTCTTTAAGTGACTTCATGGTTATTTCTTCACATTTAGGTCTCTAGTTGGCCTTTTGTTTTTGTCTATGTTGGGAAGTAAGCCACTATCATTTGGTGAAGAACCCATTCCTTCTCCATTGCTGTCTCTGTTTGCCCAGGGGGGCTGATCTCTGGAGGTTCCCCTCTCCTCCTCTTTGTTTTTGGGTTCTGTAATAAAGATAGTAGCTGGCTTCTTGGTTCACAGTACACATCAGGCCAGGGAACACCTATTTAAATTTGCATTTCGGTTTGGCAAGCCAGCCTGTCTTCCTTCCTTCCTTCCTTCCTTCCTTCCTTCCTTCCTTCCTTCCTTCTTTCTTTCCTCGGTGTTGGACATTGAAACCCAGATCGACCTCTGAGCTACACCCCTCTGCCATATTTTATTTTTTATTTGGAGATGAGGTCTAAGTTGCTGAGAGCCTTGCTAAGTTGCTGAGGCTGACTTTTAACCTGTGATCTCTCAGCCTCCTAAGTACTGAGATCACAGGCATGCACCAAAACACACAGTGTAGCTTTGGTATTTCTTGATTCCATGGGTCCTGGGACATTCTCAGAACTTATTCTCCTTTTCAAAGTAAAATATTTTAGTTTGTGACACACTTTAGTTTGTAAACATAATGTATCAGTGACATAATGTTTTAAAGATTTTTGTTTTGATTTGTTTAGGCATCAAAGGGCTGCTCGTCGCCAGTGTTTGTAATGATCACAATTGTAGTGTAGGTCAAGCACCCATAATCTGAAATCTGTAATTCCAAATATGGAAACTTATTGAATGTTGATATGATACCACAAGTGGAAGATTCCACACTTGACCTCATATGTTTGGTTGCAGTAAAAATGCAAGTACAATAAACATATTGAATAAAATTACCTTCAGGCTAGGTGCCTAAGATGTATATGACACATGAATGATTTTCACGTGTAGACTTGGGTCCCACCCCCAGGATAATCTCATTATGTATATTAAAATATTACCAAATCCAAAAATCCAAAACACTGGCCCCAAGCAGCTTGGGTGAGGAATACTCATCCTGTACAAATTTATTTAAATAAATGTGATGGGCAGGAGTCACCCTGAAATTTGGCCCAGTCATTTCCCCTTGAATCTTGAACACATCTATTCTTTGTTCCAGAATCTAGATCTTCACTGAACACCAGGCCTCTAGAAAGGAAGTCTCCTGTCTGCATTGGCCTCAATGATTGGCAAGTCCCCAGTTTTTCTCCAGGGATTCCCCACTTAGATCCCATGTTAGTTGTAATGTTTAATTTTGTATCTAATCTACAGTCCTTGTCTTCTGGAGAACCTCTAAGATTTAGCATTTTCTTCCCCTTCGAATCCAAATGTCTTTTGGATTTTAGTTATTTTCAGGGATACTATTTGGAAGTGGTAACTTATTTGTCATTTTAAAGTATGTTCTGCTACCCCTGACTTCTGAAATAAGAGCATTCTTAGGAAGAGGTAGTGGGGTAGGAAGCACAGGTCAATACCTTTTCTTTTGGGCTCCAAAGCTGAGGTTGATATTTAAGCAGCAGATTCAGAAGACTAGTTGAGTCTGGTTTGTTTCTCTATAGATGGGATTAAAATTCCCTGGTCTAAGGTGAGGGAACTTGGCACCAGTAGCCATGTGAAGCCCTTGGAGGGAGCACTTCTTTCTTCCAAGCTCTGCTGTGGGAGTGTGATAGGGGCATGGGGGAATGTCTGTCTCAGAGAGATCTGGGACTCTTAACACAGTAGGGGCATGGAGTCACAGATCAGGAGCAGATGACTGAATCCAAACTGACCTCAGGGCTTCCCTGGAAATTATTTCTGGAAGAAACTTTTGATAATGGCTCATTTTTTCTTATAAAAGTTGAGCACAAGCTGGGCGTGGTAGTACATGTCTGTAATTGGGAGGCCGAGACAGGAGGATTGCAAGTTTGTAGCCAGCCTCAGCAACTGAGTGAGACCCTGTTTCAACATAAAAAAATAAAAGGGGTGGGAGTGTATCTTGGAGGTGGAATGCTCCTGGGTTCAATCTGCAGTACCAAAAAAAAAAAAAATGTTGAGCACAGGGGAAAAAACCCAACCTCTGATATTTAATAATCCCAAGTCTTAATTTTTGAATATTTAAATACATAGTCAGAAAGCAAGACTGTGCTTGCTCTTAGCTAGGAAATTTAATTGTATGAACTTTTCAAGTAGATGGCCTGCATGCACATGAAACCAAGAAAGGACAAGGGAAGTACTTATTTCCACAAAGTGCTCTGACTTTTATCTGGGGACTGTATTTGCGTGGCCATCAAAGGTACAAACTGACCAGTACACACTCCGGTGCTGTGGCTGATCTCAGTGGGAAGCCTGGTGGGGGACCGGGTTCCTGAACCCAGTGTAACCACCCCTCTGGCTTTTGCATTTGCAGAGCAGCGCTGGAGGCTCCTGAGCAAATTGAATCTGGCTCTGGTGCGCTCATTTCTACCTCCACATCTGGAATCAGATGCCTCTGTGACCCTCTCTGGGCCGCATAAGACACATGTGCCTGCAGATACCACCTTCCTAGAGGGGAAGGGAGAGAGTGTTAAAGTCAGAGAGACCTGGTTTTGGATCTAGGCTGGTTTTGGCTTTGAAAATGTTTTTATTTTTTGAAAACTGTAGCTTACTCATTTTAAAAATGCTGGTGATGGCCGGGCATGGTGGCGCACGCTTGTAATCCCAGTAGTTGGGAGGCTGAGACAGGAGGATCCGGGTTCGCCGCCAGCCTCAGCTATTTAGTGAGGTCCTCCGCAACTTAGTGAGACCCTGTTTCAAAATAAAGAATAAAAAATGGGGCTGGGAGTGTAGCTCAGAGGTAGAACGCCCCTGGGCTCCATCCCCAGTACCGAAAAAAAAATGCTGGTAATAGAACTGTTACCACTTGGTTACTATGAAGATAATAATGACTGTAGGGACAGATTTGGTGTAGGCATTCTCTCACCTCCTTTGTGAACTTCTTTCTTTGTTTTCTTTTTTATACTTGGGATTGAAATCAGGGGCATTCTACCTCTGAGCCCTATTTTATTTTTTATTTTTGAAATAGGGTCTCACTATGTTGTTGAGTGCTTCTCTCAGTTGCCAAGGCTGGCCTTGAAACTGAGACCCTCCTGTCTCAGCCTCTCAAGTACTGGTGTGCACCACCATGCTGGGCTATGCACTTCCCTTTTTTTGATCACCTATAGCAAGAGTCACAAAATATGGTTCATGGGACAAATCTGGCCACTGTTTGATGTTTATGAATAAAGTTTTATTGAAATGCAGCTACATTTATTTGTTTACAAATTGCCTGTGGCAATATTCACTACCATGTCTTTTGTTAGAAAAAGATTGCCAATACTTGACTCATGTTCTAGACTACTTCTGCTCCCTGACATTCATCTGGTAGTCTACGCTATAACATTTCACCCAGTCCATGTCTTCCTGGGCAGCCCCCTTTTCTCTGGGGCTTTGTCATGCTCTGTCCTCTCTAGGTGGGTTGAAGATGCTGAAAAGGAATCTGATGTCAACTAGTCAGGCTATATTGTAAGGAGCTTGAAGGTTACTCCTCCCATGTCTCATGCCAATCAAAGGTGATTTAATAGGCAAGTTACTTACTATGGGCACCCACTGATGTGATTGGACAGCTATTTTTAGCTGTTTGTGAGGGGCGAACTTGGTGGTTTGACTACAAAGTTGAGGAGGTGGTTTCTCAATGGGAAGGTTGGTGGGGGGAGTCCAGGACAACTGTCAAGTACAGTTGTGCAGGTCATGCCTTGCACAGGGAGCCTGCCCAAAGGGAACACCTTGGGGTAGGGCTTGTGAGGCTATGTGCTTCAGGGCGGAGCTTTAAAAACTATTTGGTTAGCCCAGAGTGGCTGCCTTTTTCTCATTTGTCTCACCAGAGAGGGCACCTTTTCTAATTTGTTTTCCTGGAAGGAGAGTGCTATTTTGCAATTCACCCACTGGTAGGGGGCACCTTTTTAACATTTTGCACAAATGTATTAGGTATGTACTAGCACATCTAAGAGCTATGTCAAAAAATAGGCCTCTATAGTTATAGTCATATACAAGCCCAGACCTCAAAGAAATGGAACCAGGGAGATACAGTGTCTTCTGTGAAGCAACAAATAATACAAGACTCAAATAACATTTCAATAGGTGTTTATGATCATGAATAAAGCCTGGCATATGATTAATTGGTAATGCAATTCCACAGCCATGGGAATGCAGAAGAACTACATTTGTCCCTTTATTCTGGATTGTTACTTTCCCTGAAAGTATTTTACCAAATAACCCAGCTAGGAGCAGTACTGTGCTCATGGACTAATGAAAGAGAAATGAGTTTCCCTAGATAGACTCTCAACTGCCCCAGAACAAAGCTCATCTGTATGGAAACTGAGCAACAAAATATCCCAGTCCATTAGAGCCTAAAGAATTTTGCTATTGCACCCACTTGCATCTAATATGGTCATGGCTGAACATTCCCAACTGTGCCTATTTTGATTTCCCTCAAATAATTCTCCTTCATGCACTGCTTAATGATAATGTCCAGCTCACTTTTGACTGAAACCAACATTAAAGGGATTTATGTCTATATTAAGCCTGATTGTAAAACTTAATGAAATTTAACATTTCTCTAGCACTCAAAAATCAAGAAAAAAATTGCATAGTCAAAAATTTATTTGAAATCTTTTTTCTATATTCCTAAGTTTTCCAGAGTCATGTATTTCTCCAGTGACACAGTGTTTTCTAATTGTGGATTCAATACCACCTTCTCATCCTTCCTTCTTACCCCTGGAAATTCTAGCAACTTCTCTAGTTACTAGGGCCCTCTGCAGACAAGAGGGATGGTGCACCTTAATAGTCAGGAAACATGGACTCGTCGTGTCCCAAGCCATTTCCTGGGCATCTGGACTTTTTATATTTTCACAACTGAGCAACTTGATTCTGTGTCCCTCATTGCCACCCTTATCTACTGATTTGGGAGAAGTTTTAAGCGCCGAGCATAAAAAGAGATAGCAATAATAATAATAATTCATAAATGGGTAACACAGTGGCCTAAATGAAGAGTGCCTTTAATTTTTTTTGTGGTACTGGGGATTGAACCCAGGGGCATTTTACCTCTGAGCTATACTATACCCCCAGCCCTATTTTTATTCTTTATTTTGAAACAGGGTCTCACTAAGTTGCAGAGGGCTCACTAAGTAGCTGAGGCTGACCGTGAACCTGTCATCCTCCTGTCTTAGCCTTTCAAGTATTAGAAGTTTAAAATCTCTTATTTTATTAGATATTTTCTCAAACCCTGTGGGCACATATTGAAAAGAGAGGGTGGGCAGCAATAGCCCCTTAGAGTGCCTGTCTATGTCCTCTTGGTTTGTCTTGCTATTTTAGATAAACTGGGAAGCCTGTATTAGGTTAGGGTAAGGCTGATTCCCACACATGAATTTTAACACTTCCCCAAAAGCATGAAACTTGGGAGGAAATATTTACGTCATTATTGTCACAGCCATCACCCTGAACCGAGCATTTCCTTCAACTGTGAATGTAGTACAAACCACAGTATCGTTAGCAGTACTTGCAAGCCTGTCATCAATATGTATTTTCATGCCACATTAGAGTTGTTGCAGATATGCTGAAATATCTTTCTAGCCCCTGCCTGCCACTAGATTTTGTTATTTTACACACAATGTCAAGAAGGACATTGGTTACCATTTCACAAATGTGTAGTTTTAATATTTTGATAATTGCGATTCACTGCAGTTGCCTTTCTTGGTGCTGTGGTTGGAATGTGTGTTTCCCCTCAATATTCATACATTGAAATCTAATCCCTGATGTGTTGGTAATTAAGAGGTGAGGTCTTTGGTGACCATGGTCATGCGGGTAGAGCTCTTGTGAATGGGATTAGTTCCTTCATAAAAGGATTGAAGGAGTTTGCCCCTCCACCATGAGAGGATGGAGGAACAGTCCTTATCACACACTAAACCTGCTGACACCATAATCTTGGACTTTAAGCTTCCAAAACTGTGCGAGAGAAATTTCTGTTGTTTATAAATTGCCCAGTCTAAGAAACTTTGTTATAGCAACCTAAATAGACTTAGAAACTTTGAGAATGGACACAGGCATTTATGTACACAGTTGGTTGGTGTGTAAAGTTGGTACAATCTTTCTGAAGTGAAATTTGGCAAAATCTATCAAAATATAAAGTGGCCGGGCATGGTGGCGCACGCTTGTAATCCCAGTACTTTGGCAGGCGGAGACTGGAGGATCCGGGTTCGCGGCCAAACTCAGCGCGCATGTGCGCGCGCACGATCGATCTATCTCTCTCTCCTCTCTCTCTCTCTCTCTCTCTCTCTCTCCCTTCCTTTCTCTCTCTCTCTCTCTCTCTCTCTCTCTCTCTCCCTAGTGAGGCCCTCCACAACTTCGTGAGACCCGGTTTCAAAAATAAAGCATAAAAAAAATAGGGCCGGGGGCGTAGCGCGGAGGTAGAACTCCCCTGCGTTCAATCCCCCCGCCCCGTACCGCAAAAAAAAAATAATATATATATATAAAGTGAACTATTTGACCCAGTGATTTCACCTCTAAGAATCTACCCTGAAGATATACATCTATACATATAAAAGATGTATGTTCAAGTGTATTCATGACAGCTATGATTATTAAGACTAGTGAAAGACTAGAAACAACTTAATTATCCATGTTAAATAATAGTGCACTCATAAGACGAAACACTCTGCAGCTCTGGCAAAAAAAAATGAGATATGAGGCTGGCAACAAACTCATTCTCAAGAAATATTGTTAAGTAAAAAAGGCAATGTGTAGAGACTGAGACAGGAGGATTTCAGGCTCTAGGCCAGCCTCAGCAATTTGGTAAGACCCTCAGCAACTTGGCATGGCAGGGTACACATAGAGAGTGTGCCTCCATAGCTCTGAACCCTGACAGCTAGAGGTGGGGCTTCCTCCCACCCCCCATCCCCAGGAGAAGAAATCCAGGAAAAAAAGCTGATTCCTGTCCACTTAGCTATTGCAGAGAACTAACATGAAAGAACAAGCATATCTTGTTCCCCACACCCATGAATTTCCAAATTGCTAAGCCAGGCTGTTCAGAGAATATTCCAGTGGCTGTGGCAGAACTTGATGGACTACAAGGATACAGACCTTTCCTACAGAGACCAGAGAGGCTCCAACCTATCTCTTCTTGATTGTGAGTTTGCAGTCCATCTCAGCAGGAGCCTGCATGGCTGTGGAGAGTCTCCCATGACAACAACCAAACTTGTGGGGTCTGTGAGTTTGCAGAGGATCCCTGGAGAGCCTGGGAGGTTATAATCGGACATGTTGGAGGTGTGGATTTGCCGACAGTCCCTAGATTTCCTAGGGATGGGACCTAGAAGTGGCCATCTCCCCCATCCCTTGGAGCTAGTCAGAAACCACAGCTGCAGACTGCACCCCCGGTATTCCAGGGTAACAAAACTCAGTAGAAAGTTGTGATTACTAGTCCCACTGAGTGTGGCCCCTGTTGGCATGGAAACAGGTAGTTATTTGGAGACCAGTATGATTGACGTTGGGTTAGCTAGCTCCCCTCACTGAGGGCTACAGATGTTGCAGCCCCTTGCTGGAGGAGTGCAGGTGCACATGGGACCTCAGCTGTTGGAACAGCGGGGGTTATAACACTGCAGTCTCTGGCTGGTAGAGTGTTCCCCTGAAGGCCCAGAGTCTCAAGTTACCACTGCTAGTAGGGCAGCAGGGAGTCTCACTGGGACAATACAACCTAAGTAAATGCAGGAACTCTGTGGAGTGCAGGGTCTCACATGATCGCTATGGGACACAGGGTCTAAAGTGACCTCAGCAGCCATAGCAGCGAGGGTCTCCTTGGGGTAATACAACCTAGGGAGAAACCCCCACCGGTTCAAAATGCTACAGCCTCTAGCTGACTGTGTCTGGGTTCTATGAGGACAGAGGCTGGTGGCCAGTCAGAGGCTACCTACATACACCAGCACCACTTAAGACAAATGTTGAGGTAAATATTTACTTCCAGCACAGGATCCATCGTAAAGAGACAATGATTAGATATAGGATTTCCACACAGAGAGGGAGAAGGCTAACACAACAGAGATATAAATTTAAGAATCCCGAAAATATGAGAGAGAAGACTAGCAAGGAAAGAATGAGATCCCACAACTCCACAACAGAAATCATAGAGAGGTGCAGAAAAGGCCAGAAGGAGAATTTAGAATTGTGGTTATAGATATGATCAAAGACCTTAGAAATTAAATCAGAGAAAGTCTGTAGATAGGAAAGAACATATCAATAAAGAGACTGATATCCTGAATAAGAATCAGGACAAAATAAATGAAATAAAATCTTCAATAGAAACCATCACCAGTAGACTAGACCACATGGAAAGTAGAGTCTCACTCTTAGAAGATAGCTCATTCAATAATGAACACACAACAATGTAGAGAAGATAATTAAACAACATGACCAGAACATTCAAGACTTCTGCGATAATATTAAACAACCAAATTTAAGAATAATAGGCATAGAGGAGGGTCTAGAATCATAGACCAGAGGAATTTAAAACCTCTTCAGATAAATAAGATAAGAGAATTTCTTAAAGATATAAATGAGATGGACACTCAAGTACAGGAGACCTTCAGAACTCCAGTTAGACAAGATCAAAGAACTTCTCCACCCCACATAATAATCAGAATGACTAACGTAGACGTCAAGGAGAGAATCTTAAATGTGTTGAGAGCAAAAGGTTGGGTGACATTCAGAGGTAAAACAGTAAGAATCACTCTAGACTTCCAGCCAAGACTATTTTATTCAGCAAAAGTATCTTTCAAAAATCGAAAGAGAAATAAGATTCTTCCCAGACAAGCAGAAACTAAAAGAATTCATGTCTACCAAACCAACAATAAAGAAAATTACTACAGCAGCTTTGGAGATCAGTGTGGAGATTCCTCAGAAAACTGGGAATGTATCTACCATATGATCCAGCTATACCTGGGTATCTTTCCAAAGGGATTGAAACCAGAATATTATAGTAATGCATGCATATCTATGTTTATAGCAGCACAATTCAAAATAGCCAAATTATTGAACCAGCCCAGGTGTCCATCAACAGACGAATGGATTACAGAATTATGGGATATACACAATGGAATTCTACTCAGCAATAAAGAAGAACAAAATTATGTCATTTGTAGGAAAATGGATGGAACTAGAGAATATTATACTGAGATTAGCCAGTAACAAGAAAATGAAGGGAACTATGTTTTCCCTCATATGTGGATTCTAGGGAGAAATTGAGAAACAAAAGGACCTCCAGACAAAGGAGGAGTAACCCCAAGTGCTGTGATGGTGGGGGTCTAGGACGTGGGGAAGGGGAAGAAGATTTGATGAAGGATACACTTCAATTGACATCTGGGAAGGAAGCCACAGTTTTTATGTCATAACTTTTTGTTTAGTAGAAGTTTTTTTGACATATTAACAACAGATAGCACATATTAAGTGCTTACTTTATGAATGTGACTTTTCCCTATGTTTTATATGCATTACTTTCTCTTTTTTATTTTTGAAGTCCTGGGGATTAGACCCAGGGGCATTATACCTATTCCTATTTTTTATTCATTATTTTAAAACAGGGTTTCACTAAGTTGCAGAGGGCCTCACTAAGTAGCTGAGGCTGGCCGCGAACCTGTGATCCTCCGGTCTCAGCATCCCAAGTACTGGGATTACATGTGTGCGCCACCACGCCCGGCTTTAGCTTCTCTTTATGATGTCCTTATGTTGGTAGGACTCTTATTATCAACCCCATTGTGTGAACTAGGAAACTGAGGCACAGAGAGGCTGAAATCTTGCTCGAGTTCACACAGATAATAAAGGAAAGAGCAAAGACAGATCAAGCAGTCTTGCTCCAGAGGCTTCTCTCCTAACCATGAAATCTTGCTTCTCTACATTAGAATCATAACCACCACATTCTACTGCATGCATTGTTTAAAATAGAAAAGCAAATATCTAGCAAACTTGAAGGAGTAATTTAGTGTATTCATTCCTCAGAGTACCAGTGGCTCATTCTGTTTAATCCAAGTACATAAATTGGGCTCATACTTTAAGCCCCCACCCCACACTGAGGCACACTAAAAAGCCAGAGAAGAACATCTCTTATTTTGTATGGATCATTCTTTTTTTATTTAACAGCATGGCTTTATTTAGTAAGTTATCTCATCCAAAGTCAATATCATGCCTTTGAGGACTAAACTAGCTATTAAATAGTCCTCCAATGAGAAAGGTAATCCTACTGCTTTTGACAACAGGCTTCAACCTATTTGTTTTCTATTGATTATGTTGTTCCTTGCAGAAGCAGAATTCTTCAGAAACTAAAATCTTGAAAATCTTTTTTTTTTTCTTAGAACCTCTTTGGCACTACCTGATGGCCCTTGCATTTCTAAGCACAGTTTAAAATTCATTGGCTGAGATTGGAATTTCATAAGATGCTGCTATAGTTGGGATTTGGAGGGTCCCTCTAAGGCCCTTGTGTTAGAGACTTGATCCCCAGTCCATACAGTTATTGGGAGGTTGTGGGACCTTTAAGAGGTGAGGCCTATGGGAATGTTTAGGTCTTTGGGGGTGTGCCCTTGAAGGGGATTATGGGACCCTGGTTGCTTCCTCTTTCTCTGTTTTGCTTCAGGCCATGAGGTGAGCAGCTTTGTTCCATCACACGCTCCCTAACATGAGGTACTTACTGTCTCAACACAGGCCCAAAGGCAATGGAGCCAGCCAACCATAGATGGAAACCTCCAAAACTGTGAGCCAAAACAAATTTTTCCTTTTTTAAGTTGATTATCTCATTACAGTAATGGAAAGGTGACTAACCAAAATTTTATGGGTGGTGCTTGTTCCCCAGCTTAAATAACCTGGCATTGCAGGACAAGACTGTGACTTTAACACTTTTCCAATAATTCTTTTTTTACGTTTATTTTTAATTTTGAAACAGGGTCTCGTTAAGTTGCTGTGGGTATCACTAAGTTGCTGAGGTCAGCCTCGAACTTGCTATCCTCCTTTCTCAGCCTCCCAAGTACTGTGATCACAGGCATGAGCTGCCACACCTAACCCAATCATTCTTATTATGCCAATGACAAAGTCTCTTTTGATGCTCCCATAGCACTACCACTTCCTAAATTATTAATCCTTCTTATCTGACATGGGTAAGTGTCAGCAGCAGAAACCTCTGGCTCAAGTTGCTCTGATGGTATTTCCTTTGACAGTCAGATCCTTGACTCACATCAAAATATATTGATTATTTTCCTCTTTGAAATAGTGATTTTGCCGGGCGTGGTGGCGCACGCTTGTAACCCCAGTACTTGAGAGGCTGAGACAGGAGGATTGCAGGTTCACAGCCAGCCTCAGCTACTTAGTGAGACTGTCAGCAACTTAGTGAGACACTGTTTCAAAATAAAGAATAAAAATAGGGCTGGGGATGTAGCTTGGAGGCAGAATGCCCCTGGGTTCAATCCCCAGTACCACACACACAAAAAAAGAAATAGTGATTTATAGCTTCCCCTTAAAAACATATGTAATCAGCTGGGTGTGGTGGCACATGCTTGTAATCTCAGTACTTGGGAGGCTGAAACCGGAGGATCCAGGTTCGCGGTCAGCCTCAGCTACTTAGTGAGACATTCCGCAACTTTGTGAGACCCTGTTTCAAAAAAATAAAGAATAAAAATGTGGGCTGGGGGTGTAGCCTGGAGGTAGAATGCCCCTGGGTTCAATCCCTGGTACTGCAAAACCAAACCAAACCAAACCAAACCAAACCAAAACAAAACAAAACAAACAACCACATGCAATCAATATTTAAAAAGTGAGTCAATTTAAGGAAACATACTAGGTAAATAATACCATGAGTCACAAAAATTGTGAAGGTGTGTTGTGACTGATGGATATTTGGGGAACACTGGGAAAAAGCAATGGCAAAATTTATGGCTTTGACTTCTCCCATTATCAGCAGAGTTAGCTTGGAAAGTGGCCCAAGAATTGAGTATCTACGGGGGGATTTGGGAAAGTAATGGTAAAGTCCTTCTGTCCTCAAATCTCAATCCTGCCACTTGCCATTTTGATATTATGGCTTCAGTCCTTTTTTCTTCAGACTGGTGGCTTTTAAAGGTCTCCATTCATATATGCATTCAGACAATTGTTTGTTTTTCATTATACAAACACTGATTACCAATTATTTGCCAGGCATGGTGCATTAGCAAGTCAGTATTGGAGAGGAGGATATTCTTAGCTGGGGTATCTTACCAGCCCCATTAGCTAATACATTAGTTATGAAATTTTTAATGAAGTCTTTAGTCATCAATAGTCTGATTTACCTGGGAAACTTTCAGAAATACTAATGATTAAGCAAATCCTTGAATCCTGTTTTAATTGGGTGGTGTTTGCATATCAGTAATTCAAAACAAACAAATAAAACCTCAAGCAATTCTGATGTATAGCCAAGGTTGAGGACCACTGAGCTAATACTTTTGTTAATAGCTCATGTTCTAGCACCCATTGTTGCTCAAAGTTCATTCTGTGAATCACAGATATTACCTGAGAACTTGTTAGGAATTGCAGAATCTCATCCAGAACCCCATCCAGATGGGCTGAATCTGCATTTTAACAGGCTCACCAAGGCATTCGTGCACATGTTGACCCTTTTACATGTACCCTGGGTGCCAGGTTTACCTTTGGGTTCCTCACTTCCTCTTTATACCTCCATAATATCCCTGTCACGATCTTCTCCCACCTTCCCTTCTCCTCCTTTAACCTAAACTCTTTGAAAGAAAGAAATGGAATTTGATAAGTCACCGATGAATAAATTCAGTACATTGCCCTTCCTAATATTATTTGCTATAGCAGAAGGGAATGGACATTGGAAAAAGTTAAAGAACTCAATCTCTAAGAGTAAAGATTGAAAGTCAGTGTTTTGGGAGCATCAAGAACTTCATAGCATGTGTCACACTGAAGTTCTCTCTATGAAAAAGGTAATTTCTGAGAAGAGAGTCATCACAATGGATTCCTTTGGTTCCAAAGGAGAAAAAAGAAAGTAAGTAAAGTGTGTAATTATTGTGCATAACATTATTGAATTTGCCACGCTTTTGGCAGGCGAGGGCTCTTTGGGAGATTGATTCTGCAAGAAACAAGAACAAAAGTTCAGGGTGAAGGGTTCCCTGCTATTAAATAAATGTTGATGAATATTAAGGTCTGAATTATTTTTGCCTCCTGCTGTTTGAAATAAAGTTTTAGTCAAAACTTTAAAAATACATTCAACAATAGACAGATGAAATGCCAAACCTCTTAAAAACAGTAGTAGTTAAAGCATTCCTTTTAAATGTGTTTGTATCTCAACACACCTTATCCCCCCTCCCGCATCCTACCCCTTTCCTGAAAAGAAATGACATATTTTGGGACTCTCACAAATGATTACAGGCAAACTAAAGTTAACAATATAGTGAACTATAATTTGGACTTAGTAAAAATGAAGATGCTATATGAAATTGTGGTATATATACACCATAGAATTTTATTTAGCCATAAAGAAGAACAAAATTATGTCATTTGCAGGAAAATGACTGGAATAGAGAAAATCATGCTAAGTGAGATTAGCCAGTCTCAGGAAGTCAAGGGTCATATCTTTGATCTCATACTGGAAGCTAGAGAGAAATTGGGAGACAAAAGGGACTTTAGATAAGTGAGGAGAGAGACCAGTAGAACGGAGAGAGGGGACTTTGGGAGGCAGATGGGAAGAGGAAAAGGGAGACTTGATGAAGGAAACAGTTCAAACAATTCTATGTGTATTTGTGAAGCTGTCAATACCAATTTCAATATTATGAATGGGGAGGGGGACAGGGCAGGGTGGGATCTGAAGGGAAACCTACTGGGTGCTGTGTGCATGAATGTTTCTATATAAGACTACTCAATATGATGAACAATCACAAGGCGTGCATAGGTATCTATAAGTAAACTGCAATTTTGCGTTCAGTCATTGGCTGGCCTCTTCAAACTCGATTGAGGCAGACTCGAGCGTGTGCCTGTCCCACTTAGGCAACTACCTGGGAGCTGGCCAGTTCCCCAAGACCATGTAGACTCTACTGAATTTGTCCAATGTCCTGTGGCCCCTCACCGCCAAGTTCTATCTGTGTCGCCCAGCATGTCAGACTTGACCTTGAGCGGTATCCAAGCAGCTTGCACGCAGCACTTCTGTTGTAACTGAATTCTTTGAACTTGCACGAAGGCATTGCATACCTAAACTACCTGGAATTAAATTTATTTCTTAAGGAAAAGAAAAAAAAACAGCTAGCAACAGTTCTGGAAGCCACTTCATCACCTGTGTGTAAGAAGAAGGCAAATACTGAATCCCTGGCTAATTTGAGATTGAGGAAAGAAAAGATGTGGCATTTAGAAAGGCATTAGGCCTGTAATACCAGTACTTGGGAGGCTGAGACAGGAGGATTGCCGGTTTGAGGCCAGCTGCAACAATTTAGGGAGACCCTGAGCAACTTAGCAAGATTGTGTTTTAAAATAAAAATAAAATAGGGCTGGGAGTGTAGCTTGGAGGTAGAATGCCCCTGGGTTTAATCCCCAGTAAACACACATACATACACACACACACAAAAGGTATTGGAAGCACACCAATTGGTGTGTACATGTATGTTCCTATCTGAACTACTACATTATGATGTAAAAGTACAATGCATCAACAAAATTACACACACACACACACACAAACACACACACACACACAAACACACACACATATTTATATATAATAGGAATTTAGCCCTGATCGTTTAATACAAGGGCAAGGCAGGGGGTCACTCAGAGTGGGGCACCCTTTGGGACACAGGACAGAAGGTCAGCCGGAGACGGGCTTATGATGCTGCTGTGTGGGAACTTGCGTGGTGGAAGGTGGACAGCTCAGGAGCTGGCTCGAAAGGCAGTTCAAGCCTAACCCTTGCAGTTTCCCAGGCTGAGGGTGCTGTCAACGGTGCACAGTAGCAGCTGTGCAAATCTGTGCAAGTTGAGCAGAGGCACAGCTCTGGAGGAGTAATCAGAAGATAAGGTAGCAACCAGGGTCTAAATTTGTGTTGTCAAGGTGACCAGGTACAAGTTAATGTGTGTTCCCCTACTCCTGTCTGGGTGTTCTCCATTGCAGATGCTCTAGACCTGCGCAAGGACTCTCCAGTCTGGCCCTGCTGCGGGTATCTGCTTGCCTTTGAATGGCAGGTGAGGTCGAGGTCACTGCCTTTGAGTCCAGATGTCCTGTGAGAGATGGAGACATAAGTTTATCTCCCCTCCCATCCCAGACTGATTACACAGCTCCAGTATCACCTGTCTTTCCTTTATCGGCCCTAAAAATAGCAAAAATGAGTTCAGTAATAGCTGAGTCACCTCTTGAAAGGGGTTGTTCTGTCCAAATATCATTTATTGGGGACATCGTGTTAAACATCTTGCATGATGGCTTTTCCTTCTGTTGAAGGAGATCTGTATGGATAATACATATACCACACAGGGATCTGCTAGGATCTACACACATAGATGTTTCATATGTGAATCACCTATCTGTATAATTCAGCACGAGTGAATCTCTTTTGAACCTCTCATTGGTTTTGAGAATTGAGTGTGTTAACTCCCATTTTACAGATAAGAAAACCAAGGTTCAGTGAGGTGGTGTGGTTTGCTCCAGATTTTTCACCTAGAAGTGGTTGAGTTAGTCCTAGCAATGAGAGAACTTCTGACTCAGAAACTCATTCCCTTCTCTCTTTGTGTTGCCTGATGTTTGTAGTGCATGTTGATGATAAAGGTAGAAAATAAACATATTGTGAAACTATAAGCACCTTGCTTAGCCTGGAATGCTCAAGTGGGAACATCAAGACCTAAAATACATTAAATGGCAGCAAGACTGGGACTAAGGACAGGAGAAGGGGATGCAGGGCTGTGGCTTTCCATCCACTTTCACGTCCATAATGAAACCAGCTCAAAACTGTGTCAGCAATCTTTTGCTTTTTTTTTTGTCCTGCTTCGAACAGTTAATTTCTGCATCAGTTATTCTTCAGCATAACTTCCCTAAGAGGAGAAGATGAAAATACAGGGTCATGACCTTAGGAAATGAATGGACAGAAAGCACAAGCCATGTTGCAACTGCTCGGCGTTTATAGCTGTAAAAAATGCTAAGTGGTCCAGATCCCTCATGAACAAGCTGTTTGAGTCTTACCTTTGAATGAGGCCAATTTTATGTTCCCTACTAACGTGAAATGTGACTAAAAAAAATAAAAAAGGACTGATCCCCGACTGTTCTGGAAAAGGATGAAATGCACTTCTACTTCTTTTCACAGCTATTCATCATTTTAATTGGTTTCAAAGCCAAAAAACTTTGACAGCACTTGTGATGGGAATCCAACTTCATAATTCATAAACTATGGAAAAGTGATTACAGCCCTCATTTGGATGCTGTGCATGTATCTTATTAAGTTGTTACAAGACAGAACACCAGTATCTACATTAATCACACAATCGCTTTGTGTACAAGGTTCCATCAGGGAGTCGTTTGCACTGGCCCCCAGGAAGAAAATACTCTGCTTTAGACTTCTTTTGGGGTACTGGGGTTTGAATCCCCCCCACTTTTCTTTTTGTCTAATCACCACCAGCATGTCTCCCTGGGGCCTGCACTGGGGCCTGCAAAAGATGCTGTTCACTTCACTTTTCTTTCAACTCCCAATCCCAACTCTGCATTTCTCCTCAACACTGGGTAATACGCCCCAGAGCTTTCAGGGTCCAGTCCTCACTTCTTATCTTCACACCCAAGGTTGTTCATGGGTCTGCCTGTCACCTGTTTCCTCTAGCTCTTTCAGAGGTTACCAAACATTTTTGCAAAGGGCCAGATGGTAAATGGTTTAGGCTTTGGGGGTCTTATGGTCCCTGTCACAATGACGCATATCTGCCTTTAGAGTGGGAAAAAAAGAGTCATCAATGATATGTAAATGGGTGTGGCTGTGTTCCCACAAAGCCTTGTTTATGGAAAAAATATTAGAAAAAGTACTTGGGAGGTTGAGACAGAAGGATCGTAAGTTTGAGGCCAGTCTCAGCAACTTAGGGAGACCCTCGACAACTTAGACCCTTTTTCAAAAATAAAAAATAAGAAGGGCTGGGGGTGTAGCTCAGAGGTAGAACTCTGCTTGTTGAGTTGAATCTTCCCAAAAGCAATGTTAAAGTCATAACTCTGATATAGAAGCCTAGTCCTTCCTGGCCTCATGCTTGGACGTGGTGAGTTCGTAAGGGAAACAAGCTAAGATGAAGTCTTACTGGACTAGTGTGGTCCCATTCAGTGACTGGTATCCTCTTAAGAAGGTCACATGCAGGGACAGAGACATGGAGACGTGAAAAGAAGAGAAAACCAGGCATCGTGGGAGGGAGATTGGAGTGGTGAGTCCACAAGCCAAGGACCAAGGGCTGCCAGAAACCACCAGAAGTCCCTGAGAAACATGGGTCAGATTTGCTTCAGAAGGAACAACCCTGCCAAAACCTTGAGTTTGGACTTCTGGCCTCCAGGACTGTGAGAGAATACATTGGTTCAAAGCCAGCCAGGGTGTGGCGATTTGTTATGGAAGCCCTAGGGAGCTAGTCTGTAGCTCCGGGAGCACTGCCTTTCCCCATTCCCCCGCAGATATCATTATGTTGTCCTCCATGTTTTCCACCTCTCTGGAATTCTCTTCTCTCTACATGTGGCTAATAGAACCCAGATACCTCCTGATCTGGAAGGGCCCTCCCCATGTGACACAGCTGGGATGGGTGGTTAGACAAAGCCAGACCACAACCTGTTCACTCCTAGACCAATGCACCATAAACTAGAACAATATTCACAGAAGTAACTGAACTCTTTCTAGCTTTCTAGCCTCCATGTAGTGGATAGGAGCGCCTTCATAATAACAGCCTTGCTTTTCCATCCCGTCCAGGTCACTGTGAGTTCAAGGACATGGACTGGCTCTTTTATTTGATACCATTATGCATGTAGTAGATGCTCAATAAATGTATTGAAGGAATGAATACAAGAATGCACAACTTGTATAAGTTGTTTTGTTGATTCTTGTATCATCTGACATTATGAGAACTATCTGGAAAAGCTTGTTCTTTTTAGTGTATTAATAAAATTATTAACATATGATCATTTTTGGAATTGGGCAGAACAACATGAGCATGCTTCAAGAGGCTTCAAGCTGTTAATATCTTGGAAACATTATACCACTCTTATTTATAACACATTTAGCTATGGCAGTGTTGCAAGCAGCATTATTTGCATATTTTAATTGCATTTTGCTGTTGTTATTTTAGAAAAATAAGTGGAAAATTGGAAGACAAAATAAGCTGATTCTAGAGATAAAAATAGAGGTATCATAAATGTGATACAGTTGAAATGAGATAGGCATCATTAGGTGTGCTGCAAGCAGCAGATCTACAGCCCTAATCAAATGCTTAGCCAAGTTCAATTGTGATGGGAGAGAAGACAAATCTAAAAAATATTCTGCTTTTTGAAGACATCAAACATTATGTCTATGATGTAAAGTATAATAAGGATTTCATAGTTATGATAATTTTAACTTTTAAAAAATGCTCTCTTGGAACATGATCTTAACTTATAAACTCACATTTAGTGTTCAGCTTCGTGAACTACATATATTTAAAAATTAAAATGGAAAAAATCAGAATTTCATTTGTTTATTTCATTCAGTTAAAAAATTTCAAGATCTATTTGCTTAGAAATCTTTATGAAAAATTTTAAGATACAAAAATTGATGAGAAAAAACAGGAAAGGAAATGAAGCATCTTGACTTAGTTTGATGCAGGACTGCAAATAAAAATGGACAAGTGATTTTGCAGACTCTCCGGACTTCAGGGACCAGTGCATAGCCTAAGCTCTTATCTGATGCTGTGGACACAGCTGGGATGGATGGTTAGACAAAGCCATACCACAACCTGTTCACTCCTAGACCAATGCACCATAAACCAGAACAATATTCACTGAGAAGCACTTTCTCAAACTCAGGAGTAACTGAACTCTTTCTAGCTTTCTAGGCTCCGTGCCCTCTGAGGACAGTTACATTTTCTAGAGATAAGTAGCATTTGGTTTACCATACCACCCAGCAATCCCAAAATAGAGGAGATCTTAATTCCACACAAAAACCTGTGTGTGAACATATATGGAGATTTTCTTTCTTTTTTTTTTTTTGCGGTGCCGAGGATTGAACCCAGGGCCATTCTACCTCCGGGCTACACTCCCAGTCCTATTTTTTATTCTTTATTTTGAAACAGCGTCTCGCTAAGTTGCAGAGACCTCAACAACCACAGATCAAAAAGATCTGTGATTACCAGGGGCAGAGGACGGGGCTGGGAGGGGTTGACCACAGTGGCTGCATGATGGGAATATTGTGTCCTTTAGTTTTGGTGGCGTTTACATGATTTTAACATGTTTGTAAAAAATTCACAAAATGGTGTACCCAAAAGAGTAATTTTACTTTCTGTAAATGAAGTCAATTAAAAATAGTAATGGCTACCAGACTAAGTCTATGTGATAATTAGATATTATCTTGATAGAGAATTATACATGATTTCTAGTCATAACTTTGGAATGTACTGTCTTTCCTGTCAATTTTTTAAATCTATTCTAAATAGTATTTTTTGGGGGGGAGGAAGGGGTACTGGGGCATTCTACCTCCAAGCTATACCCCCATCTCCTTTTCTATTTTGAAACAAGATCTCACTAAATTGTTGAGACTGGTCTCGAATCTGTGATCTTCCTGGCTCGGCCTCCCAAGTACTGGCATTACAGGTGTATATCACTTCATCTGACTTGAAGAGCTATTTTTTTTTTTTTTTTTGCGGTACCGGGGATTGAACCCAGGGG